>QRFJ01000469.1:0-167025 GCA_006176705.1 Cocos nucifera | reverse complement strand
GATTGGTTGGATAAAGTCCCCTGGATCCTCCTTAGAGGGTGCCTAAGACCAATCAAAGTTGGTTCTTAGGAGAACTCTAATTGGAATCCAAAAAGGAGATGGAATCCTTGTCCAACAGGGACTCTTGGGCGCCTCCAACATGGGCACACGCCAAGGGTGGCATGCGCCCTCTTTCTTACCAGGTTCTGGTAGGAGAATAGACCCCCACCAGCTCTCCAATAGGTGCATGACATGTGGTCAAAAGTCAAAGTGTCAATGGTCAACATTTGACCAGTCAAAGGTAGACTTTTGATCAAAGTCAAAGAACAAGAAATGGCAGGTGACTAAAAATAGCAGGTAATGTCTTACAAAATAAGACAATCTTTTCTGACTTGGACAACCTCCAGTCAGACCATATGAAGGCCTCTGATTGAGCACAAACACCTTTGGCTCAGTCAGGATAACTTATTTATGATAGCAAAAGAAGAACGTTAGGCTCAATCGAGTGCTAGCACGATTTTCTTGAACCTAATTGAATCTCATTCAGATCAATTGAACTAGATCAGTTCAATTGATGATCACCAAATTCAAACCCTTATTTGTGTGACCCAGTTAGGTTTAGTTCTGTATGGTAATGGGATATGTCATGATCTCTATCATCGACATCATCCAAACTCCTTTCGATGGATCAGAACTCTTCTGATTCGAACAGTTAGAATGATTGATCATCTAAATCATTCTAATTGCTCCTAAAATCTAATAGTGACATCTAGTAGTATAAGGTGGCAACCCATCAGAGCTGAATGCAAACCTCTTGGTGCAGCTACCTGTGTGATTAAGTTCTTCTATCTTGAGCCCCGATTAGATTAGGGTTAAGGTGAACTCATCAAACCCTAGTTTCTATCATATGATGTAATCATTTGATTCGAGTCTGATGTAAAAATCTAAATAGAAACTCTTTCTATTATTTTACTCTACCATGGCCATGGACTTCTGAACTTGATTCTCATGATCATCATAGGGCTGCTCCTCTACCATCGAGATAGATAGATTCCATCTTGATGCAATCCAGTTCCTACAATGAACATGCTATAGCCAACATATACCTCAGGGTTCCGAATGGCTAGGAGATCGAGTAATGGTAGAGTCAAACTATAACACCCTCAAGGTGAATTGCCGATGCACCTCAGATCAAAAAATCAGATACACTACTGCAGCATCAAGTCAGTTATTGATAAAAAGATAGACTCCCTAATGACTACTCGAGGTGGTCACGCTCAATGCCCTCGTTCTGTAACGAGTATCTATACTCTCGCTCCAGTGTCTCCACACCATAAACTCAAGACTCATCTACTAAAGAGAAGCGATTGTACACCAACCTTTCGGATCAATCACCATTCTCGTGATGATCCTATGGTCGGGAGCATTTTATGAGTTAACAATGATTATTCATGTCTTAAATTTTCAACTCTTGAAAATATGAATTATCATTACCATTAACTCAAAAGATGTATCACAGACACTAAATACACATATGTGATAGAAAATAATCCATTTTATTTATTATAGTCAAAATTATAATTTTGCCCCTAGAAGTATATTACAAGTGTCAGTCAATTCTGGCTTCTAGGGTACATATATCTAACACTCCTTTGACTAGGTTTTAACCTAGTCTTGCAATAAAAGATGGATGCCTCTTATAAGATGGTTTAAGGATGTGAAAAATCTTAGAAAAATTATAAAAAAATTAGAGGAGAAGGAGGAAAAGGCGTGGAGGATTTTTGGTGCCAAGATTCTTAGAGAAGAGCCCTTAATTAAGACATCAAAGGTTGATGTCTTGAAGAGACAAGGTAAGAGAAGATTATCTTCTCTTATATATTTTTTTTTTATGCTTTTCTCTTTCTATTTAATTTATGATTTTTATATGATAAAAATCTGAGAGAGAGAGAGAGAGAGGAAGGGCTTGAGGAAAGATGGTGTCAAGATTTTTAGAGAAAAGATCTTCATTTGGACATCAATCATTGATGTCATGAAGGCACAAAGATAAGAGAAGATTATCTTCTCTTTATTTTTTTTTGAGTATCTTCTTATTCATTATTTTATATGATTTTTATATGATAAAGATTTGAGAGAGAGAGAGGAAGAGGGTGTGAAATCTGTGCTCCAAGGTGTTGGGGCATGGTGATCCTTTTTGGACATGATCTGATCATGTCCTGATGCAAGAAGAAGAAGAGAAGGTCTTCTCTCAGGGTTTCCTTGAGAGCCCTCCTTCTCAATTTTATTTATGAGATTTTTATGAGAAAAATCTGAGGGTGTGATATCTGAAAAATTAAAAAAAAAATCAGAGAAGAAGGTCTCCTCTGATCCTAGCATAGAGGTGTTTTCAGGACATTAATTGTTGATGTCCTGAAGGAGAAGATTTATCTTCTCCTAAGGTTTTTTCATATATCTTTTTATTTTTTGATTTATGGAAGATCCAAAGGTTAGATTCCTCCCTTATTCCTCCTCATGTTCTTCATCTCTTGGATTGTCCAAGAGATCCAAAGGACATGTATTTGATTAACTATCAGGAGGGATCCACAAGAAGTTAGCACTTCGAGCTGATCTTCATTCGATGAACCTCTGATCTGTGTTGCAGATTTGTGTGGATCACCCATAGAGATCAGATGCATGTGCGGCTTTAAAGGCAACAACAGATTCAAAAGTGAAGTTCTCGACCCATGCAAAGATAAGAGATCTGATCTCTTAGTGACCTAGATGTAATCTAGGGTTAGATCTAGAATTATTCTAGATCTAGATATTGATATGATCAATACCACTTATGATTAATTTAATTTTAGATTTATATTTGCATCATAATATATTATAGATCCTTGATATAGGGTTTTGTAATTTGATTGCATGTATGTTGTAGATTAAATAGTTTAATCTATGTCTTCCGCTATTTTTTATTTCGAAAAGGTTTTAAAATCTATGCATGAAATCTTGCATGTTTCTCATCAAAAAGAATAAACATATGTGAATCAAAGTTTCATGAGAATTTGGAACATGATGAAATTAAATTTTCTTAGCACAAATCAATTTGAATCTTTCAAGATAAAACATGATTTGTCATAAAATAAGATTTAGAAGATGCTTCAAAATCAGTTAAACTCTAATTAATTGTTATGCTTAATGGTGTTGTGCAGTGAATGTTCATTTTCCAACACAAGTTATTTAAAAATTCCAATCAAATCAAAGTATATGAAGTACTTCTCCTCCTTTTTCTTTTAAATTAAGCATATTTAATATGAATTTAATATTAAAATTTAGATTCATGAGATTTAAATATATTTTTAATTAATTTATCATTTAAAAAAAAATCTTTTCTTTTGTTTTACAAATATAGCCATTTTCATAACTAAATAAAATTTTTATAGCATTAATTGAGCGAGACCAATCATTAGATCAATCAAACAAATCATTCATTCAAGAAGAATCAAAATGATATCGTGGAAGAAGTAATGAAAGGTTTCTTTTAGAATTAATAACATCATTCATTGAAGTCTTAAAATTTGTTCTTTCTAAGAAAAACAAGAGTCAAAATTTGTTTTTTTTATGTTAAATATTTTTACTTTCCAATTGTTCTCCCTATTTAATGAGCATTTTTTTATTCTTATACAAAATTTTAGATTATCAAAATTAAACATTTATGTTCATTTAAATAATAATTCTTTAGAATTTGCTCCTCCTTACTTTTGTAGCAAAAAACTAAATTCAAACATATAAAAGGATAACAAGATGTCAAACATATTAATATTGATCAAGGCATTTTGACATCACATTTTTCAAAAGAGAGATATCTTTTCATTTACTTTTAATGATGTTTACATAAGCTGTTTATAGGATCAACTGAAAGGTCAAAATGCAAACTCCTAAGTTTTGACAAAAAGAGGATTGCTAGGAGGCTCTAAGGCTACATGAAGAAAGCTCTAGCATCCTAAGTGAAGGGATTGGGCTCTAAGAACTAGGATCAGGAAGAGGAGAAGAAAATGGTCCAACATCTATAGAAGGCTGATCTGAAGCACCTATCCTCATAGCAGAGATCTCCTGAACCAGTCGAGCAACCTTCTTTTTTAGCAAAGAAATGGCCTTTGAGGTGAGTCACTGAATCTCCAACCTGACAATTGCAATGATCCTCGAGGAGACCCTCTCAACCAATAAGTCCTTATCCAGTCTAGAGTGTGGTCTATCTAAACTCTCTGGACGGTCCATCGGTGCCTCTGTGATCTCATAAGTCTACTCTTTCAGTGTTGCTGGTGCTGCTAGCTCCTCCATCTGAACATTTGGCATTGGTACTGCATGTGGAGCCTCAACTTGATACTCTGCCTGAATGTGAGCTCCTCGGTGCATCCAATGAACAACCTATCTCTCAAATTCTATACGATACAAAGAGTGTTCGTTGTTAAGTATTTGTATGCATCAGAGCTCTAGAGGTTTCTCCATCAGAATCTATCCCATGCTCCTAAAAAATCAAAGTCAAAACCATCCCATAGGATAAAGAAGTCCTAGATCTCTCTGTCGTATCCTCCATAAATCTAATCATAAGTGTTGGGAGGTTCGGGAGGATCTCTCAAATCACATGATACATAAAAGATATGTCTTTAGCAGCCACAAAGTTGAAACAATCGATTTTGGGAAAGAAAATCTTGCTAGTAATATGATGTAGGAGGTGCATATCAGTTGACAACCGATTGACACTTTACCTCTTCTAAATCACTGATATCCTCTCTCCCCAAAATATATTTGAGTCCTTCATATCTCTTTTTAAGTTTATCAATTTAACTCCCTTCAGCTCTCATCTCAGAATTCTTCCTAGCTTCTCACAATCAAACACAATGAGTACTCCTTTCACCTCGGACTCAATAACCCCATCTCCACTCTTCAAGTTCAAATAAAATTCTCTAACTAGATTTGGGTAGGTCAAAACATTTAAAGAACAAAAGAACTCCCACCATAGATTTTTAAGTTTTCTCTCAATGTCAAATCCATTTTTCTCTAGAAAATCAAAATCCACATTTTTACTCGTCGACACAACCTGGGAGATAATCGCTGACCGTGAAGGAGTACCTTGAGATGATGAGGTGGCTACTGGTATTAGAATTTGATGCCTAAAATTTGATCCATGGTAGAGGAGAATCAGTATCAGCAAGAAGTCGAGCTAGCTTGGATATGGGGTCGAGTTAGCTTGGGCTGAGATCGAGCTAGCTCGATAGAGGCGAACAGAATATATGGGGTTTTTCATTTGGATTTGGATTATGATTAATCCAAGAGATCTATGGGAGTTGCATGTGGACCATAGAATCCAACGACCATGGAGGGTTGCGGTCATGATCTGAAGATTGAAAAATATTTCAAGACTCCATCAAGATCATGTTCGACTCATATTAGGAGAAAGAGTCTTATTAAGACTCCTGTGAACTGCTGAGAAGAGGATTCTCATTCTATTTAAAGGACTGAGGTACTGTGGAGTAGCAAGATGGCACGTGTGGCATATGTAGAGAGGCTCAAACAGCCATTGAGACAAGCTTGACAGAGCATCGAGTACATGTAGTCTGTGAGAGAGAGAAGCAATAAGTGCATAGCATCCGACGAGGAGGTCATGAGGGTTGAGTATCTTATAGCTTCTGAGGGTCTCCTTAAAATTTGAAGAGAGCTTTTATGAGGGTAGCTTCTTATTGAAAGAGATTTATGTATGGTGAGTTGAGAGTAGGTGTTCTCCTCTTGTACCATTTTTTTTCTTTCATAGTAGAGCTTTGCATGCCCCGTGGAGGTGAGTCTTTGGGCTGATCTATGTACTTGATTATTTTCTTATTTTATTTTTTTTTCTTTCTGTCATAATAATTCGATACTAAATTCTTAATAAGTGGTGTCAGAGTAGCTGATATCCTAATAGATTGGTATTAGAGCCAGACAGTATCAGAGCATAGATTGTAATAGTGGACAGAGATTGAAGAATATGGAGAAGATAAGCACAATCAAGGTAGAGATCAATAGATTCAATGGAAAGGATAATTTCTTCTTATGGTAAGCAAGGGTAAAGGATGTCCTCATCCAGCATGATTGATCGACGCTCTCTTGTACGATGAGATGCTAGCTACCATGAAGGTGAAGGATGAAAGTGGATCCCATAGGCTAATCAACTCCAAACCCGAAAGTGAGAGTCTAGGTCTACGCCTGATCCATATCCCATATGGAGTCAATGCAACAGATTAACTTGGTATAAATTTTTAGAGTAAAAAAATAGTCACAAGAGCACAACCCTACAATAAACAGACAAGTATACCCTATTGTGGATTGAACCATGTCTAACAAAGTTTAATTTCTCCTTTTAGATATACTGTGTTTTAAAAAGAAATCTACTGAGAGAATCCTATTCTCTCCTAGATACGTCACAAACTCACTGGATAAGTATTTTCCTCCTCGATCTAATCGAAGAGTTTTAATATCTTATCCAGTTTGTTTTTCTTTTTCATTATTGAACCATTTGAACATTTCAAATGATTCGTCCCAGACGTACCCATGCCCAGATAGGTCATCTGTAATGAAATATTAATGTCTTCCTTTGGCACTTAAGTTCAAGGTCCACATAAATCACTATGCATGAGACTTTGAACTTTATTGGCTCCTTCACCTTTTCCAGTAATAGGTGACTTTATCATCTTTCCAAGAAGACAAGATTCACAGGCTATCAATGATTCACAATCATTAATATTGAGATTTTCCTCTCAAGCTAATCCATTTATCCTATTCTTATCAATATGACTAAGCCTGTAATGCCAAATATGGACGTCCATGACATAATCTAACTAGGGTATGTACATTCCACTTACCTTAAGTCCTTGTAACAAATTGCATAAGATCATTGGTATCTAATGCCCAGGTAGTAGAATTATAAAGAAGTTTTAAGGTATTATCATATAATATCTTTAATGAGTAACTTTTGCTCCTTTTTCTTATTCAGCCTGTTGTGGTCAAGGGAAGTAAGACAAATCTTCTTCCTATGATCCTATTTCAGACATTAGAAGTACTATGCCTGATTTAGGTTAACCTCGGACTAATTGTTTTGACTGGGCTCAGAAACTCCAATATGAATCCATTCGTACTATTGAACCAATATTCAACTTTCGATATTGATTATCGAAGTTGGGTCCATAAGTCTTCACTGTCTAACAGTGATAGGAGCAATTAGGATTTAGTCTTAATAGAGAATAATGACCTATTGTATATGAATCATTTTAAGCCTAAAGACTTAGACTTCAGTCTAAAGGTTCTCCCATTATTTTATTCAAACTGGTAGCCTCTACCTCTAATTCAAGAAATTACTTTAATTTCCTAGTAGGTACTAGCTAGAATCCACATAGTCTGCACACGAGTCCAACTTTGGTTGGCCCATCCATGTACATCTAAGGATAGGTTCGTAATCAATTATTTCTCCAAACAATTTTTGGTAATTTTAATTTTGCCTCAGGCCCTGATTAGTTGACTTTGGCCTTCTAAGAAAAGGGTCTAGTTAGGTCCAACCATTAACTTGACCATACTTGGCCCATCCAACCAATGAATAATCGGGTCCAACTTTGGTTGGCCAACTCAACCACCATTAGAGAGACACATCCAAGTCATCATATGATGGATGATAATTTCAATAGTCAATAAGCACCAAGCCTTTGGGCCTCTAATGATTATTGAGTTAATGGATCCATTATCAAACATCTTAATGGGAGGCTATGACTCCATTATCCCCATAACTTTATCATTTTAAGGATCTAATAATTTTAGAAAATTTAAATTATTAGTGATTTAAGGATAGAAAGGACATGGACTAATTTGCTTCCACTAACTTCACCAAGTCAAGTCCTCCCACTGACTTCGTAAGTCACTGATGAGGACTAGGATCAATTACGGTCCATGGGCACCTAAATCAGTCTCACTGATTTTCTATGTGACATGGGTTAGCACGAATCAATGAGCAACCTAATAAAAAACTTGACTAACCATATTGGCCAGGTAAGTGAGATCGATGGAAGGGTCTACCAAGGCTTGTCTTAGACACCATCAAAAATGGTCAGGTAAGTAGGCTACCAATTAAAAACCATCGGTCTGGAATGCCAGACTTACCTTAGACACCAATTGATTTATCAATTTTGATTTGGTCTGCGTAAAGACTCGGGCTCGACCACTGAGCCACGATCAGCATCCATTTGTTAGATGTATGAACTTTGATCAACTACAACTATTGAAGTGATCTATAGAAATGACCTAATCCTAATTAACTATTAATTAGGTTTAATCAATTTCTTAACTATATCCATATTTAATCTAACCCTAGGTCTAACCTAGTTAAGGATCTGATCAAAGCTAACCCATTTTTCTTTAACCCATGTTTTATGAAATTATCATAGGATCTTCAAATCACAAACCTAGATCCTAAACAATCACTTAATTCTCAATTAAGTTCAAGTCTTATGGGTTTAGATTTATAAAATCTCAGAATAGTTTCTAATTTTATTATTTGAAACATTTTCAAATTATATTGAATCATATTTAATATATAGTTTTAGATCTAATTTATTTTATTATTTAGATCATGTCCTAAGATTTTAAGTCTAGGATTTTGTAGAATGTAAGTTTGTCATTTAATTTTTATAAAATAAATATGTCATACATATACATTCTAGATTCAAAACAAAAATTACATATCAACATATGCAATAAGAGGATCTAAATCTTAATATAAAACACATCATGTGGATCAGATCATAAATCATTTAAAATTAGATTTAAAATCTAAAAATAAACCATAAATTACTTTAGATCTCATCTAACATATTTATGACTTAGGTTTCTCGGATCAGCACATACTAGGACAATCTTTTCACTGTAAGGGATAAACCTTACAGTAGGACAATCTTATGGCGGTATGTACAATCCTGATATTATTTAGATCTAATTTAAATAATTTAAAATAGATCTAATATCTATTAAATTTTAAATTTAAATTAGAGAATTAAATCATAAATTTTCTTAGATATAATCTAAATAATTCATGATTTTGATTTAGATCAGCACATACTAGGACAATCTTTTCATTGTAAGGGGTTAACCTTACAACAAAACAACCTTATGATAGTATGTACGATCTTTAATTAACTTTAATTTTCAAATTTAATCTAAAACATACATAAACATGTTATAATAGAACCTAGCTCTGATACCACTAATGGAAAATATATAGGGTTTCATACATAGATTTCAAAATATTTTCAAAATATAGAACAGCGGAAGACATAGATTAAACTATTTAATCTATAATATACATGTAATCAAATTACAAAACCCTACATCAAGGATCTATAATATGTTATGATGCAAATACAAATCTAAAATTAAATTAATTATAAGTTGTATTGATCATATCAATATCTAGATCTAGAATAATTCTAAATCTAATCCTAGATTACATCTAGATCACCAAGAGATCAAATCTCTTATCTTTGCACCGATCGAGAACTCCGTGGTTGAATCCATTATTGCCTTTGGAGCTGCACATGTATTCGACCTCTATAGGTGTTCCACACGAATCTGCAATATAGATCGAAGGTTCATCGAACGAAGATTTGCTCGAAATGTTAGCATCTCGTGGTTTCTTCCTGATGGTTAATCAAATATATATTCTTCGGATCTCTTGGACAATCCAAGAGATAAAAAACATGAGGAGGAATGAGGAAAGAATCCAATCCTTGAATCTCCCATAAATCAGAAAATAAAAAGAAATATGAAAAAACCCTAGGAGAAGATAAATCTTCTCCTTCAGGACATCAACAGTTGATGTCCTAAAAACACCTCTATGCTAGGATCAGAGGAGACCTTCTTCTTTGAATTTTTTTCTAATTTTCTAGATATCACACCCTTAGATTTTTCTTATAAAAATCTCATAAATAAAATTAAGAAGAAGGGCTCTCAAGGAAATCCTAAGAGAAGACCTTCTTCTCTTCTTCTTCTCGCATCAGGACATGATCAGATCATGTCCAAAAAGGATCACCATGCCCTAACATCTTGGAGCACAGATTCTACGCCCTCTTCCTCTCTCTCTCTCTCTCTCTTAGATCTTTATTATATAAAAATCACATAAAATAATGAAGAAGAAGATACTCAAAAGAAAACAAAGAGAAGATAATCTTCTCCTACCTTTGTGCCTTCATGACATCAATGATTGATGTCCAAATGAAGACCTTTTCTCTAAGGATCCTGGCACCATCTTTCCTCAAGCCCTTCCTCTCTCTCTCTCTCTTAGATTTTTATCATATAAAAATTATAAATTAAATAGGAAGAGAGAAACATAAAAGAAAAATATAAGAGAAAATAATCTTCTTTTACCTTATCTCTTCAAGACATCAACCTTTGATGTCTTAATTGAGGACTCTTCTCCAAGAATCTTAGCACCACAAATTCTTCATGCCTTCTCCTCCTCCTTCTTTGATTTTTCATGATTTTTCTAGGACCTTTCACATCCTTAAACCATCTCATAAGGGGCATCCACCTTTTATTGCAAGATTAGGTCAAAACCTAGTCAAAGGAGGACTTCTATGTGAAGGAAAAAATCAGATTTTTTGGGTTAGGTTCGTTCAAATCTGATTGGATCAAGAGGCATATTTTAAAAATTTTCTTTTAAATCCAAATCAGATCTGATATTTTTTAGATCTAATTTTATGATCTAATAAATAAGAAAATTAAATTAAAGTAAATCTAAATTAGTTTTACCTTGATATGGGTAATCTGATTATTCGTTGATGATCTGCTGATGGCCTAAGGTTCTGGATCTAGTCAGCCAAGTGTCTGGCCTCTATCGGTATCCACTCAGATTGGATCTAGAGATCTTCTTCTTCTTTATCATATTTTCAAAAATTAGATCTGGATCTGATTTGAAGGATCTTCAAAACTTATTTCAAAGATCTATTGTCGTCTCTGTAGTAGTACTGCCTTCTTCCTTTCTCGTCAGCCTTTTCTTGCTTGAATCGCACTAATCTGAAGCCCAACTAACCTTGGGCATGGAGAGGAGAGAGAGGATCAGAAAGGTGGCATGGAAGAGGAAGAGGGGCAGTCTTGGGGCATGGCTAGGAGAAAGTTTTTTTTAAAGTTGGATGCAGATAGGTCTTTATATAGATCCTACTGCGCCACGCAGTGCCACATCACCTTGGTCAATCACGTTGCTTCGCATAATTAGTTCTAAATCTGATTGGAGGGATGACATCATCTGATCTAATCAGATGAGAGACCCACAGATTCATTCTTAGATGGCACCTAAGACTAGTCAAAGTCTATAGGTGAGGGTCACCTAGTTTGAATCCAAGAAGCAACCTGGAGTCCCATCCGTATGGAACTCTAGGAGTCCCTATCCATGGACGCATGCCTCCTATCCATGGGCGCACGCCATCCTAGGCATGCACCCCTTCCTTTCCAAAATCTAGTAAGGGGACAAGCCCCTATCTGCTCTCCAATAAGTGCATGACATATGGGCAGATGTCCAAGGGTCAAAGGTCAACGTTTGACCAAAGTCAAAGGGCAAAAATTAGCAGGTGATGGAAAATGATAGGTGTTGTCTTGAATTTATCTCATAAATTAAGACAATCCTTTTCTGATCTGAACAAGCTCCAATCAGACCAGGTAAAGGTACTTGAGTGAGCAAAACTCATTTGGCTCAGTCGAGACAACTTTTAATGTTAGAAAAAAGGAGAATGTTAGGTTCAATCGTATGCTAGCACGATTTTCTTGAACCAAATTGAATCTAATTCAAATCAATTAAACTGGGTTAGTTCTATTGATGATATCCAGATCCAAACTCTTATTTGTGTGACCCAGTTAGATTTAGTTCTATATGGTAATGGAATATGTCGTGATCTCTATCATCAACATCATTGAAACTCCTTTCGATGGATCAGAACTCTTCTGATTCAGACAACTAGAATAATCGATCATCTAAATCATTCTAATTGCTTCCAAAATCCACCAATGACATCTAGCAGTTTATGATGGCAACCCATCAAAACCGAAAATGAACCTCTCGATGCAGCTACTTATATGATTAAGTTCTTCTATCTTGAGCCCCGATCAGATTAGGGTTAAGGTGGACTCATCAAACCCTAATTTCTATCATATGATTTAATCATTTGATTCAAGTCTGATGTGAAAACCTTAATAGAAACTCTTTCTATTATTTCACTCTCTGCCATGGCCATGGGCTTATGGACTTGATTCTCATGATCATCATAGGACTACTCCTTATCCACCGAGCTAGATAGATTCCATCTTGGTGCAATCCAATTCCTACAATAAACATGCTATAGCCAACATACACCTCAGGATTCCGAATGGCTAGGAGATTGAGTCACGGTGTAGTCAAACTATAACACCCTCAAGGTGAACTGCCAATGCACCTTAGGTTAAAGAACCAAACACACTACTACAGCTTCGAGTCAGTCATCGATGAGAAGATAGACTTCTTTATGACTACTCGAGGTGGTCACACTCAATGTCCTCATTCTCTAACGAGTACCTATACTCTTGCTCTGATATTTCTACACTGTAGACTCAAGACTCATCTACTATAAAAAAGCGATTGTACACTAATCTTTCAGATCAATCACCATCCTCATGATGATCCTATGGTCAGGAGCATTTGAGTTAATAATAAAAATTCTTGTCTTAAATTTTCAACTCTTGAAAATAAGAATTATCATTATCATTAACTCAAAGGATGTATCATAGACACTAAATACACTTATGTGATAGAAAATAACTCATTTTATTATTTATAGTCAAAATTATAATTTTGCCCTTAGAAGTGTATTACAAGTGTCAGCCAATTTTGACTTCTAGGGCACACATATCTAACAAACTCCCACTTGACCTAAAGCCAATTGGCTATAAATCTAAGTCCCATCTTCTCAAGATGGGCTTCGATCTTCTGCTGGCCCAATGGCTTTGTAAGCAGGTCGCGCATTGTCTGCGGAGTTGACTCTCTTGACCTCGACGTAATCCTTCTCGAGGTAATCGCAGATGAGGTGGTATCGCCGCTCGATGTGCTTAGATTTTTTATGAGACCTTGGCTCCTTAACAAGGGCTATGGTGCCATTTTTATCGCAGTACAGAGGAATGGCATCTGATGGCATCACTTCAATCTCTGTGGCAAACCTTTTGTACCAAAATGCCTCCTTTGTAGTTTCTGATGCAGCGATATATTCTGCTTCCATGGTGGAATCTGCTATCACTGTCTGCTTGAAACTTTTTCAACTGACAGCTCCACCATTGCACACAAACAGACTTTCAGATGTCGACTTTCGATCATCTACATCGGACATAAAATTTGAGTCTGTATACCCCTGAACTTGGAGTTCTCCATTACCAAAGATCAACAACATATCCTTAGTTCTTCTTAAGTACTTAAGGATATATTTCACAGAAGTCCAGTGTTCTTCACCTGGATTTGACTGATATCTGCTTGTGACACTCACAGCATGGGCTATATCAGGTCGTGTACATAGCATGGCATACATGAGGCTCCCTATTGCAGAAGCATAAGGGATCTTGCTCATGCGTTCTATTTTCTCAGGTGTGCTAGGGCACATCTTCTTGGAAAGATGAATACCATGTCTGAAGGATATTAATCCCCTCTTAGAGTTTTTCATACTAAACCTCTTTAGTACTTTCCTCTATGTACATCTTCTGTGAAAGTCCTAGCATCCTATTCGGTCTATCCCTATAGACCTTAATTCCTAGAATAAAGGATGCTTCACCTAGGTCTTTCATGGAGAATTCTTTAGACAACCATATTTTGACTATGTCAACATGGGAATATCATTTTCCAATAAGGAGGATGTCATCCACGTACAATATACGAGGAAGACAACAGCGCTCCCACTGACCTTTTTGAAGACACATGGTTCCTCTTCATTTTTGATGAAACCAAACATTTTGATCACATCATTAAAATGAGTGTTCCAGCTCCGAGATGCTTGCTTAAGTCCATATATGGACCTTTGCAGCTTGCAAACCTTGTGATCAGTATCACTGGATGTGAAATCTAGCGGCTGTTCCATATAGATATCTTCCTCAAGATATCCATTTAAGAATGCCATTTTTACGTCCATTTGCCATATTTCATAATCGAAATAGGCTGCAACGGCAAGCAATGTACGGATGGATTTTAGCATAGCTACTGGACGAAAAGGTATCCTGATAGTCAATGCCTTCGCGTTGACTATAACCTTTTGCCACTAGTCTAGCCTTGAATGTCTCCACATTTCCATCTGCACCAATCTTTCTCTTGAAGATCCATTTACACCCAATAGGTACTATACCTTCTGGTGGATCTACCAAGGTCCAGACTTGGTTTGAGTGCATCGAGTCAATTTCTGACTTCATTGCCTCTAGCCATTTCTCAGAGTCGATATCTGATATCGCCTTATTGTAGGTTTTGGGATCATCACCATGAGCACCATTACCTATACGAGGAACATTTCTTCTACATTCCTCTGAAATAATACCTAAGTATCTCTCAGGGGGACGGAAAATCTTTTTTGATCTATGAGGTGGAGGAGGTAGTGTATTATTGGCTCAACCTGATTTGTTCCAATTTGGTCCTTAGCTCGTTGCTACTTGTGAGACTTTCTCATCAAGCTTAATCTGCTTTCCAATGCCGCTATCTTGAATAAACTATTTTTCAAGAAAGATGGCATGTCGACTCACAATCACATTATGGTCTTCTGAAATGTAGAAATAATATCCTAATGACTCTTTAGGATATCCTATGAATCGAGCTCTAAGGACCTAAACTCTAACTTGTCGCTTGTTGTCTTTTGACATGAGCCTGGACAACCCAAAATTCTGAGATGACTCAGACTTAATTTCTTACCATGCCATATCTCATACGGTGTGGTAGGAATGATTTTAGAGGGAAACCCTATTCAGTAAGTATATTGAAGTTAACAATGAGTGTCCCCAAAGAAAATTAGGGAGGTCTGTGAAGCTCATCATGGATCGAACCATATCCAATAGGGTCTGATTTCTCCATTCTGAAATCCCGTTGAGTTGAGGTATTTTTGGTGGAGTCCATTGAGAGACTATGCCATTTTCCTTGAGATAGTCCAGGAAATTTCTGGACTAAGGTATTCACCTCCTCGATCTGATCGAAGAACCTTAATGGGTTTTTCAGTTTGTTTTTCTACTTCATGTCTGAATTCTTTGAACTTTTCAAAAGCTTCAGACTTATGTCTCATAAGATACACATACCCATACCTAGATAGATCATCGATAAAGGTAATGAAGTAGACAAAATTGCCTCTAACCGGCACATCAAATGGGCCGCACACATCAGTATGTACTAGGGCAAGGAGATCTGTGGCCCTTTCCCCATGTCCAACAAAAGGGAGTTTAGTCATTTTGCCTTGAAGACAAGATTCACAAGTTGGATATGACTCAAAAGTCAATGGACTCAATAGCCCATTTTTCTCCAATTTGTTAATCCTATCTTCTGCTATATGACCTAATCTTAGGTGCCATAGATACCTATCGTTTGGACTATCCTCTAGGTCATTTTGATTTTTGGCATTCATATTTTGCTCGAAATTAAAAATAGGATACATCAATATATAACTGATAAAGACCGTTAATAAGGAAAACCATTTGCAATTTTATTTCTTTCATAAAGAATGTTACAATGGTCCTTAAAGAAAAGGTAATCACATAGCCTTCTAATGCTAAGGCATGAAATAGAAATCAAATTCCTACTTGCTGTAGGCACATAATAACAATCTTTTAATACTAAGTCTAAACTAGATGGTAGTCGAAGAGGATATGTTCCCACGGTCATGATAGCAACTCTTGCTCCATTTCTGATGCATAGGATCATCTCACCATCCCTCAGCCTCTTGCTATCCTCAAGATCCTGCATAGAAGTGCATAAGTGAGCACTAGAATCAGAGTCAAGCACCCAACTGGATGCAAAAGAAATCGTAAGGTTAGACTCAATAACGAGCATACCTTAAGAAGGATCTACCTCCTTCTTCTTTAAGTTGGCTAGGTAAGTAGGACAGTTCCACTTTCAGTGGCCATCATTATTGCAATGGAAACACTTTTTTTTGTCAGGAGTCTTCTTCTTCAGCTCTGCCTTTTTCTTCTTTCCTCCTTCTACCTTCTACTTTTTCATAGACTTCTTCTTCTTTCCAAAAGATTTTCTCTTGGAAGAAGTTCATTTCATAGCAAGTACTGAGCCTTTAGAATCTTTTATGGAAAGCTCAGCAGTAACCAGCATGTTCATATGTTCGGCCAAGAAATTTTGAAGTTTATGCATATGGTAGTTTATGATGAACTGCCCATATGCATCAGTTAAGGATTGTAGAATTATATCATTCTATAGATCCAAGTCCAACCTCACTCCGAGCTTCTCAAGCTCTTCCAAGTTCTTGATCATCATCAAACAATGATCTTGGACTGACTGTCCATCATGCATCTTAGTCTTGAATAGTCATTTAGTGACTTGATACTTGGCTGCGTGACTCTGTTCACCAAACATCTCCTATAGGTGAGCCAACATTTGGCGAGCAGTCTTGATATCTTCATGTTGGCCGTTGGAAGCTCATCAGACATCGAGCCCAATATGTAGTATCTGATCTTGTTATCATCATCTGTCCACTTATCCAGAGATGCTCTCTGCTCAATAGATGGGCGAGCTGATAAGGTGGAAGGGTCCTGGTCCAATATATGAGTTAACTTCTCAGAACCCAAAATGATTTTAAAGTTTCTGAGCCAATCCTTTATAATTGGGTCCGAGTCAGTCTATGTGTGTCCAGGATTACGTGCTAATGGATTGGATGCAGACATTTTTCTGTAGAGAGTCAAAGTTTTCTAGTTAGATATTGTAATTATGACTTGACCAATTTATTTAAAATTTTATTTTTAAACAAATTAGCTTCACTATTTTCTCGGATCCCTACACTCTCTCTGTAGAGATGCAAAAATCTCCATGATTAATGATTTCTAGTGGGTGGTGCGGTCTCACCAACTTACTCATCACCTCACCTAACAGTTATTGGTGATGGGTTAGCCAATGAGTGAACAACTCTTGTTCAATGATTCTCTAATCATGGTGCACCCAAACTTGGATCTCTAATTCATGAATCTCACCGTATCCAAAATATTGATCCACTCCTTAGTTAAGTCAGACCCACCATTTGCATAGATTGGGTTTCTAATTGAGTCTCTCACCGTATCCAAAATATTGAGCCCAACTCATCCTCCAGTCCATAGCATCCAATGCCTAATAGACATGGTTGCATCTTTCCGGTGCAACTGAGCCACTGTATCCAGCCGAGAACAATCAACCCTAGAAAGGGCCCGCACATCTACAATGGTGGAAGATCTCAGACTTAATCTTTTCTTAGGGAGAATTGATTCAGGTCTCATTAAACTAGACTTGTCATAGTCATAACAATTATGACTAACCTAGTGGCATGGGTTAGCTTGGATTATTGACCACCTCAGATCAGAACTGTGTCAACAGATATGGCCAGGTAAGTGAGATCGGTGGAAGGAATATGCCATTAACTCGTACAAGAACGCATTCAGGTCGAGTAGCTTCCAATTAAAAATTAGTCGGTCGTATGTGCCAAACTTACCTTAGACACCAAATTGTTTGAGCTAGAACCAATTGGGTTAGCCTACAATCCAGACTCTAACCACTGAGCCTAATTAGGTCTTAGCTTGATCGATCACTCACATGACTCGATCTTGACCCAGATTTAATCCTATTAGGCTGGTCAATTTAAGCATTGTTGATCCCATCTAACCAACTCTTGATTCGGTTTGATCAACTGCTAGACCTAATTGAGCTACCCAAGCCCGAACCCAATTTTATGAATATGTCTTAGATCTAAAAATTCTCAATTTTAGACCTAATATGTTTCATAATCTTAATTCTTAATTAAGTTTAGGGTTCATAAACAAAACATGCAAATAAGATCCTAGGGTTTCAGGATCTAGGATTTTGCAGAAAGTAAGTTTTTAATTTTTGATTAAGGTCGAACGCGCAGCATCCCTACACATCATAAGAACATCCCATCGAATGGAAGGAGAGGGTCTTTAAACCTTAACTTTATTCTTATGATCGGACGGTCAAGGAGAATGCCTTAATTAGAAATACAACTAATCTACAAAAACTAATTAGATCTAAGCATATATCTCATATAAGAAAATTGATCTAATTAAAATATATTTTGTATACATCATATCATGCATGTTTTTTAGATCTAAATTATCTCATAATCATCTAAAAAATTAAATTTAAATTTGATCTCATCAAATAAAATTTAATTTAGGCCCTATTGTAGAACTATTCTACAACCAGTCTAAACACGCAACTATCATATCTATGAACAAATTAAATTAAATTTATTTTTTAATTTTAGATCTAATTATAATATTTATAAGATTAAAAAATAGTAAATAAATAAATCTTAAAATAATATTTAATTAAATAAAAATTATGATTATACTAGACTACACATAGAATAATTCTATTCCAAGTCTAATTATGTATCTCATACATATTAGATCTAGATTAATTAATTTTAATTTTTTATTTTTTTGATTTTAGATCTAATCATATGTCATGTGATATCTAAAACTACTAGTTTATTAGATTAAATCAAAACTAAATAAATTTTATGAAACTTGGCTCTGATACCAGTTGAAAGAAAAAAAATAGATTTTTCGGATCAGGTTCGTTCAAATCTGATTGAATCAAGAGACATATTTCAAAAAAATTTTCTTAGATCCAAATTAGATCTAATATTTTTCAGATCTAATTTTATGATCTGATAAATAAAAAAATTAAATTAAATTAAATCTAAATTAGTTTTACCTTGATATGGGTAATCTGATTACCCATTGATGATCTGCTGACGGCCTAAGGTTCTGGATCTAGCCATGTAAGCGTCTGGCGTCTATCGGTATCCACTCAGGCTAGATCTGAAGATCTTCTCCTTCTTTATCATATCTTCAAAAATTAGATCTGAATTTAATTTGGAGAATCTTCGAAACTCCTTTTGAAGATTTGCTATCATCTCTGCAGCAGTGCTGTCTTCTTCCTTTCTCGTCAGTCTTTTCTTGCTTGAATCGCACTAATTTGAAGCCCAACTAACCTTGGGCATGGATAGGAGAGAGAGGATTAGAAAGATGGCATGGAAGAGGGAGAGGGGCAGCCTTGGGGTATGTCTAGGAGAAAGTTTTTTTAAAAGTTGGGCGCAGATAGGTCTTTATATAGACCCTGCTGTGCCACGCAGTGCCACATCACCCCGATCAATCATATTGCTTCATGCAATCAGATCTAAATCTGATTGGAGGGATGACATAACTAGAACCAATCAGATGGGAGACCCATAGATTCATCCTTAGATGGAGCCTAAGACTGATCAAAGTCTATAGGGTGAGGGTCACCTAGTTTGAATCCAAGAAGCAACCTGGAGTCCCATCCATATGGGACTCCAAGCGTCCCTATCCATGGGCGCATGCCATCCTAGGCATGCACCCCTTTCTTTCCAAAATCCAGTAAGGGGACAAGCCCCTATCTGCTCTCTAATAAGTGCATAACACATGGGTAGATATCCAAGGGTCAAAGGTCAACGTTTGACCAAAGTTAAAGGATAAGAATTAGCAGGTGATGAAAAATGGCAGATGTTATCTCAAATTTATCTCATAAATTAAGACAATCCTTTTCTAACTTGGACAAGCTCCAGTTAGACCAGATAAAGGTATCTAAGTGAGCACAAACTCATTTGGCTCAGTTGAGATAATTTTTAATGATAGAAAAAAGGAGAATGTTAGGTTCAATCGTGTGCTAGCATGATTTTCTTGAACTTAATTGAATCTAATTCAAATCAATTAAACTAGATTAGTCCTATTGATGATATCCAAATCTAAACCCTTGTTTGTATGACCTAGTTAGATTCAGTTCTATATGGTAATGGGATATGTCGTGATCTCCATCATCAACATCATCGAAACTCCTTTTGATGGATCAGAACTCTTCTGATTCGAACAACTAGAATGATCGATCATCTAAATCATTCTAATTGCTCCTCAAAATCCATCAGTGACACCTAGCAGTATATGGTGGCAACCCATCAGAGCTGAAAATGAACCTCTTGATGTAGCTACCTGTGTGATTAAGTTCTTCTATCTTGAGTTTCGATCAGATTAGGGTTAAGGTGAACTCGTCAAACCCTAATTTCTATCATATGATGTAATCATTCGATTCGAGTCCGATGTGAAAAATCTTAAATAGAAACTCTTTCTATTATTTCACTCTCTACCATGGCTATGGGCTTATGAACTTGATTCTCATGATCATCATAGGGCTGCTCCTCATCCACGAGGATAGATAGATTCCATCTTGGTGCAATCCAATTTCTACAATGAACATGCTATAGCCAACATACACCTCAAGGTTCCGAATGGCTAGGAGATCGAGTCATGGTATAGTCAAACTATAACACCCTCAAGATGAACTATCGATGCACCTCAGGTCAAAGAACCAGACACACCACTGCAGCTTCGAGTCAGTCATCGACGAAAAGGTAGACTTTCTTATGACTACTCGAGGTGGTCACGCTCAATGCCCTTATTATTTAACGAGTATCTATACTCTCACTCTAGTATCTCTACACTGTAGACTCAAGATTTATCTACTATAAAGAAGCGATTGTACACTAACCTTTCGAATCAATCACCATCCTCATGATGATCCTACGGTCAGGAGCATTTTATGAGTTAATAATGAAAATTCTTATCTTAAATTTTTAACTCTTGAAAACTCAAGGGATGTATCACAGACACTAAATACTTATATATGATAAAAAATAATCTATTTTATTATTTATAATTAAAATTATAATTTTATCTTTAGAAGTGTATTATAAGTGTCAGCCAATTCTAGCTTCTAGGGCACACATATCTAACACTATGGGGCATCTAACTCTTGGATGCCCCTCCCACTTATTTTTTTATGTAACCACTGATTTTCATGCACAAAAGCAAGAAAAAAAGGGCCGAATAAGATAGAGGAGCGTGGATAGAGTTGGTGCACAAGGGAGGGGGAGTTTGGGTCAAAGAAGACTCTTCCAAGTAGGAAATAATTTTCAACTTCCTTCTAATTTTGACCAAATCAAATTTAAATCTAATTTCTAAGAAAATAAAGTATGGAAAATCATTTCTTAGGCATAGAAATCATAGAAAAAAATTTAAAATTAAAATATGGTGTGGGCTTTCTTAGGCATAAGTGAAAGAGAGAGTCCCAGTCCAACTAGGACTTCTCTTAATTGACTAGATCAAAATTATTTTAAATTTAATTTAAATTTTATTTAAATTAGATTAAATATAACCTAATTAAGAATGATTCTAATCCAACTAGAAGCTTAATTAAATTAGATTAAATTAAGATTTAAATCTAATTTAAATTCTAAGTCAATCAGGTGCACCCAAGTCCTAGTCAAACAAGAAATTATTCTTTCCTTATAATTGGCATATCCAATAAATTAATTATACTTAATCTAATTAAATCCAAACTAATTCTAATTGAATCTAATTCAATTAAACTAGATCTCAGTCTGATTGTTCAATCAAATTAAGCCAATTAGCAATCCAATTGCTAATTAATCCTCCTGCAATACTTGCATTAGGTCCAACATCAATTGCATTGAATGTTTGACCTCAAAATGATTCTCAATCATCGATTAACCATCCAATCAGGTTACAAGTTCTAATGTGTGTGACCCCATAGGTTTGAACTTAAGTCGATAGCATAAGAACCAATTTTTATATCAATCGAAGTTACCATCTAGCAATGGTTTTCGACGTCCGGATAGGTCGAATGTATGCAAAGCAACATTCTTGAAACCCTAGCCCATGGTTATCGTATAATTCATCCCTATGATCAATAATGCTCAAGATGACTTCGAGTATGCTGTCAAACACTCATACAAGTCATCTCTATTGTGTCTCAAAATTTTGCAAATTTCATGATACCTCATGAGGATTACTCAGGCCTAGGTTTTGCTAAATTGAAACACAGCGAGACATTCTCTTCCTAAAGTTAATAAGAAGTGGTCAATCCTATCTTGACTCATACACTGACTCTACGAGTACTTGACTATACCCAAAAATCTTTCATCATCTATATTAGAAATACAGGCAGTCCAGCACTAAATTATAGTGAGTTGCTCACAAGTCACCATGGCAATCTCAGGTCAGAGGGACACTTATACCCATTGGCCTTAGCTAGCTATTCTTGATAGTAGAGTGCTACATTGATCATGTTCAGTGCAGATGTACTCCTACATCTCACCTAGATGTTATACCAGTGTCTCCACACCACTTGGTTATGAGGACAATCAATGCATATGGCATATAGTGACCTACATTCGATAAGTTATCATCCTTGTTAATAACTTATCATTTGATCATAAATAATTTAAGAACCATCCGATAAATTCTTCTTTATCGATTGATTGTGGTTCTAAGGACTTCATCATAATTTAGAAGTTCATTTAAGAAAAATAAAACTTTTATGATGAAACAACCAAATTACTATTATTATTAGATAATTTATATACTAATTTTAATCATCTACTACTTAGATGATTAGCTTTAGGACACATTTTTCAATACTTTTTAATCTATTTGACTACATTACTAAACTTCTTTGAAAATTAATAGGAGTTAATTTGAAGCTGAAATATGTTCCATGCTATAAACAAATTAAATTTGACACACTTTCAAGCTTAAAACTCATTTAAGAATCTAAAAATAATTTTGAAGTTCTACCATGTAGGAAACATTCAAAAATTCAAACTTGATTTGTAGAATTTTCTTCTATTTTACTCAACGCATTCGTGATACATACCTTTTCTAAATTAAATTGATGGATAACAAATATCATATTTTTACTTAAAAAGCTCTAATTTTTAAACTTAAATTGAAAATCTATATTGGTGGTATCAAATAGAATGTTGGCTTCAAACATACTTTACTCGATATCGATTGTGCTAAATCATCTTGAAAAGGTTCTATCCCTCAAATATCTTGACAAACTTAGAATTTAAATATTTTAGAAAGGAAGAGAGTGATATCAATATGAATTTGATATCCTACATGCTTACTTTTCATATTAAATATCTATGAAGTTCAAATTTGATACCCTCTTAAACTTAACTTGAAATTTTCTAAATTTGATATATTTATCTAAATTCTGATTGATTTTGATGCTATTCCTTGTTTCTTTTCATAAGAATACATTTCTTAAGAAAAGAAGAGAATAAATTTTGAATTAAATGTTATGCTTGCTTCAAATCCTTATTAAGCCAATTTTTTGAAATTAAATGGGAGCTGATTTATTTTGATTCAAAATGTATTGATTTTGATGATAAATCTTTGATCCTTTTCATAAACTTTTTAATGCTGTCAAAAAGGGGGAGAAGAGATTTATTGAGTATATGTTATACATTTCATGGAGCTTGGAGCTTATCAAAAGAGTTTAAATTTATGAGTCTGAATTTAAGATAAATGAAAACCTTCATGAAGCATGCATTTATACTTGTATACATTATTACTTCATGATTTATAGTAGCCAATTTATTGAAACACATCAAATTTTATTTCTATGTATATACTCAAAGTTTTGTCATCATCAAAAAGAGAAAGATTGTTGACCCCATGATTGATTTTAATGATTGTCAAACTTTGATTATTTGAGTATTTAACTATATATTTCATGAGTAGATGTAAGTCTTTCTAGGTATTTAAATTAAAAAATTAATTCAAGAAAAGATCTATGCAAAAAAAATCATCAAGTCAAAGACTTCAAAGAATTAATTTTTGAGTTTCAGACTTGGAGATATTGATTCCAAAGCTAAAGGTATCGACCCCTGCCTTAAAATGAAGTAAAAAGATCAAGATTTTAAAGTTTAGGAAGTCCAGATGTCGACCCCAGGAGCAAAAATGTCGATCCCAGCCTTTTGGCAAGTGCTGGCATTGACCGGCATGCAGAGGGGATGACCTCCAGGATGACCCCTGTGCCAAAGGACGATCTTAGGGTCAGCCTCTATTGCACAGAATAGAAGATAGAGAGCAAAAATCTTTTAAATCTCAGGAGGTGTCAACACCTAAGAAAAATGTATCGATATCTGAAGAAAAAGTATCGACACCTGAAGAAAAAGTATCAGCCCCAAGCATGGGAGAGAGCATAATGGCTAGCTTTTTGTACTTCTTCAATGGGCCATTCTCCACTCTAATAGCTAGTCCAAGCTTTTCAACGGCCAAAACTCACTCAAAAGGCTCTCTCAAGTATAAAAAAAGTTAGAAAAATATTTTGAAAGAGGAGATTAAGGATTTAATAAAGAAAATCATTCAAGAAGAAGGAGTTACATTGAATATCCAATAAAAAGAGAATAGAGAGAGATTTGAGCTTCAAATTCAGAAGGCCTTCAAGAGTTATCTTCCATAATACTTCAAGCAATCTCTCAGCACCATTTGAAGAGAAGAGAAGCAATCAAAGAGCATTCATTCAGTCTCTTCTTCTCACACCAAAATTTTTTTTTTTTCTTTATATTTGTTTTTTGTTTCTTTACAAGTTTCTTTGGAAGAAGGAACTTGGGGTATAGGCTGATCCAAGCCAATAATTAGATAGTATAAAGGTTATGGTTGCTGGATTGATAGTGAACCCGAGAAAATTCTTGTGGATAGTATAAAGGTTGGGAAGTGGACGTAAGTTCGAGGTTGCACCAAACCACTATAAAATTTTTATGTGTTTGTATTATATTTTTGCTTTTCTTGCTTTACTAATTTGCATTATCTACTTGCTTTTGATTTTGCTACTATACTTTGCTTATTCACCACAAACACTCAAGTTCTCTTAATTTGAAGCATATATTTGCATTAGAGTCTAATTTGGCCAAAATTTTATAAACCCAATTCACCCCCCTCCCCTCTTGGTTTGCTACCTCTGGGCAACACTTTGAATACTGAGGATTACAATATCTATCATTAATAGATTCCATGCTATTGAAGTCCCCTCCCAACAATCATGGCCCTTGACAAAATGAAGTGATATCAGATAGCTCCTTAAAGAAAGCATCCCTTTGGCCTTATCATTTGGACCATAAAACACCGAAATGTCCAAGTCTTTGTTCAGAGTCAAGCATCTTAGATTCATAATCGGGGAGAAAGTCATTTTCTAGATGTTTTTGAGTGAGAAAAGCTTCGAGTTCCATCCACTAAAAATATCCCCTGAGGTACCAAATGTAGGAATTAGTGTAGTGCTCCCAAGCCTAAGAAAAAAAATGAAGAGAATCCAGAGGGGTTAAAGGGAGCCAGCACACACCAACACATAGAGGAGTCGACTTGGTTCTACGATGAGTCGACTCGGATCTAGGAGGGTCGACCCCAGTCATAGAGGGATCGACTCTATCTTGGAGGGGCACCAGATAGAGAGCATTATTTTGGGCCGATACGTAGAGGAGTTGACTCGTTCCCTTATAAGAGCTGACTTGGGTCCAGAGGGGTCCATTCGATCTTAGCAAGAGTCGATCCCAACTACGAGCAAAAGTAGGATGAGTTTTCTATTTGGCTAGGATCAGGTTTGATCCTAGGTTTCTTAAGTCTTGGTTTGAGAGGTCTTAAAATGGCTAACATAGGGTCTGGACTGGGATTAAATTCATAGGATGAGAGCATGTAAGACTTGGGATTGGATGAGTGCTTTCATATATGGATTAGCCAAGAGAGTTTTGGGCTAGGATTTTGGTTCATGTATATGAGTGTGTGTGTGTGTGTGTGTGTGTGTGTGTGTGTACACAATATAACCCTAATTTGATAGTGGAATCAAAAGGAACTCTTTCTTCCTAATCTCTCCTCTCTCTTTCTCTAGGGTTGCCAACCTAGGTTTCTTGAAGAAATCCTAGAGTTTAGGGGGTGTCTCCCTTAAGCCCTAGATGCCCTAGGGCTAGGAGGAGGGGAGGCGCCCCATCAGATCATTAAAAGAATTGGTGTTTGCTATTCTTAGAGAGTCCAGATCGCCATGGATTCAATAAAGAGGGGTCCATCGCTGCTCTCCTTAGGTTCACGCAGACATAGACAGTCCACAACATGGTATTAGACCAATACTATGTTCTAACAATTGGTATCAGAGCCTGGTGAACTGTGGAAGCAAGAGAGAAGTCATATAAGATGAAAGCTAAAATTTGCACATCTATTCCAAAGTATGCCTCAAATCTATCTTCATTTTTGCTATGGTTTGATCAACCAAGATCAATGGGTTAAAAATGGAGGTTGAGTGGCTTGATGGGAAGGGATGCTTCTTAGGATGGAAGGTTTGGATGCATGATTTGCTGATCCAACTTTGGTTGGATCTAGTCTTGGAGGAAGAAAGGTCGAAGGATGTGACGGTAATTACTACAGAATAGGGCTATGACAATAGTTTGGAACTGCTGCCATAGCCCAAAAATCATTGCTATAATCTAAGACAACAGTTTCATAACCGCTGCCATGGTTGCTATTGTCATAGGTTTACAGCAGCGATTACTACAACCACTGCCACATACTAAGTATAGCAGTGATTATTCAACTATTGTTACATCATCTGTAGTAGCAGTTCTCCAACCGCTGCTATATAATATGACAGTGGTTGCACAACTACTATTATAGATTTATGACAGTAGTTTTATAACCACTGCCATAGACTATGGTATTGGTTGACATAAATCTACGATAGCAATTGGTATGGCTATGATATCCATTGTGCAACTGCTATCATAGACTATTGAACCACAAAAAATATCATAAATTTATCCTTTTTTGCTCTTTTTTATCTAATAAACGTAGTTCAATATATAATTACTTAAATTAAAACTTGAAAGAATAAAAAATTTCACATAAAACTTAATAATAATGCAGGAATATATCTCAAATATTGAAATTGTATTATCGATCAAATTGTATTACAATATTTTTAAATAAAAATAAAATATATCACAAATTTGCTAATTCAAAATCCTCCTCTCCAGGCATCTTGTCATCATCGGAAGGAGCTGAAGCAAGATCGAGAAGGGCTGCAGTAGGAGCTATAGCTGAAATGCTAGCCAACATGTCCTGACTGCTCAAAAAATTAGCTACAAGATGAGCGAAGAACTGTGTCACCATAGCAGACATGATGCTCTATAGCCTGAGATATGTGCTCTTGAGTCTGAGCTGCCTGTGCCAAGACCTCATCAAGCTGCTCCCAGCTGAGGACTTTGGAAACATATAAGGAGATACTCATCTCTGACCAGTAGCTCATCAATATATCTCCAGGCTTGCAATGAATCTTCTCAAAGTGCTTGGGTCCCATGACTTGAAACAGATGGTCATAGGAGCCAGAGGTATCCAGACCCACACTCGTAAGTGCGTTTAACTGCTCCTGTGATTGTAAATTCAAATAAAATCTTATAAGAAATGATATAATACTAATCATACTAATTATACTCTAGTTATTACTTATAAAAACTCTCTCGATCATGGAATTTATCAACCTACCTTTCTTGTCCGTACAACTTGATCGGAAGATAGCACTATGATTGGGCATCACCTCCTCTCTCGTCAGCTATAATAATCAATCAGCTTATTAGAAACATGTAAAAAAATAATAATTTAATAACTTATAAACTAAAGGATCAGACTTTATTATCTCTCTATGCATATGACTGGCTATAGACTTACGATCGAGGGTGTACATGTACTCCTGAGCAATTTAGTTTTTTCAATTCTAACAAGATGTAGTCTAAAAAGTATTTAAATCACATAAGTTAAAATCAAATATAATTGTCAGTATAATAAAAAATTCATAAGTACAAATTAAATCTGAAACTTTTAGCTCCTCCAATGCCTAACCATCTCCTTTCACTGACTCAAGGGACAATCCTGGATCTAAGGAATAAACTTCTTTCACTATAAGAATCCAGACTATTAGCGATGGCTAAATACCATCACTAATAGTTAATCTACAGTTGCTAATAACCCCACCATCATTAATACTATTGTAAAATTTAATCTAAAGAATTTTTATCACTAATTACTATTATTAGCAATGAAAAATCTAACTATCGCTAACAAGGCTATTAGCAATGGCTTTAGAGATGAAAAAATTTCATTCTAATAATTTTTTAATATTTTAATTAAATTTTAAAAAACTTTTAAAAAATATTAGCAATGATAATGTCATGGCTAATGCCATAGTTATTAACAATCAAAATTGCAATCACTAATGCCATCTCTAATTTTTTAAATTTTTAAATAAAAAAATATTTTAAGAAATATTAGCGACGACAAGCAGTAGCTAATATCATCACTAATAAATATTAGTGATAAAAAATGCTATCATCAATGCCATCTCTAATTTTTTATAAATTTTAAATAAAATAAAAAAATATTTTAAGAAATATTAGCGATGGTAACTTAGTCTCTAAAGCTGTTGCTAATAGTTTATAGTGACGGTACTTGCCATCACTAACATCGATGCTAATAGTTAATTTTTATTTGTTTAAAAATTAATAATAATATTTTAAAATCTTTTTTAATTAATCATAATGAATTATGATTTGTAATATCTGATATAACTAAAATCTAATGATAATATGATAATCAAAAATTTAAAACTAATTATATTATATTAAAAATATAAATTATATATTTTTTTATAAGTAGTATAAAAAATATAATATATAAAAAAAAAATCAGGTCTGATTCTTATCATCATCCACCACCTTCTCCTCCTGCTCTTCTCTAGTAGTTGATGGATGAGAGTCGGATGTTCCAGCATCTTATAATAAAAAAATAAAATAATATTAGTAAGTTTCAATATGGAGGCGTATCTTTCGATATGTAGGTGTATTTTTTGATACACTTCTTTGATTCTCGAACAGATTATTTCTACATATTCGATTTAATGATACAGAGTTATGGACACCCTTAGGCCATCGATTGGATGGGTAGATTGAATTTTTAGCCCTTAGATCCTTCTTTTGGACAAACCAAAATATACGAAGCTTCTAAATATAAAAATTTAAAATAAGTAAAAAAATTTAATAATATAATTATATGATATGATGGTTAGGATGATAAGTCCAGCTAATTATGAGCAACGGATCCCAAAGAAGCTCCATGATCGTATCATGGATGGCATCTAGGAGGTCCTGAGGTTGCTGGCTCAGAAGCCTCTACATGACCTCCTCCATGTGCACATCACTTCAGGTCAGGGATGTTGAGGCCTGTGAGAATGTCGAAGGATATCAAAATAGTGGAGGGTCGATGCCATGGCCAAATTTTATGACCCAGCTCCTACTCACCTCTCTAGTGGTACTAAGCCATCCCTCAAGATCAAGGAGGGTTGAGAAGATGAGTCATCGCTGTACCTCTCAGCAACGTACTCCACATAATGCATCTATACGGTTTAAAATTATACTAGTTCTAATATAAAAATTAGATCCTATAACAACTTAATTAGTAAATAAAATTTAAAGTTCTTACTACGATCTATCGTGATGTAGAATCTAAATAGTCACCAGTCCTCCTAGACTGATATGTGGCTGCCATAATTACAACTGGTCTGATGGATGACCCAACTGCTATGTCTAAGTAAATAATAAAATTAAATTAATTAAAACATGTATATAAGAGGCTTTATAGTTCTAGTGAAGAGTTTTGATATTGATTTCTTACTAGTTTGTCCGCCACGACCAAGCCGTCCATGTGTCTGAATGGATCTTATTAGGCGGTCTGGCTCTGTCAGTCCCTCTACCACCTACTGGAGTACTCTACACTGCTTTATTAATCATAAAGGGCCTACCATATGTCCATCTACATCCAATGATCTGTGAAGAACCTCCAGTCTGATGGTGACTAAGAATTAGAATACTAGATAGCGGACTGCCTGAGGCTATAGAGACCATCTTAGAGCCTTCATATGGCTACCTCCTTGAAGATCTAATGGCCAGCCTCCTCATCTTAGAAAGTCTCGAATCGATAGTACTCTTGCAAGATAGAAACAAGCTTGTATTAATATATTATTAAAATACCAACATATTGGGAAGAAATAAATTAAACTAGTTTTGACTTACTAGAAACATCTCCAAGATTGCATCACGAGCTCCCAATGGCCAACTCGAGAAATCGTTCACTGGGCTTGGCATCAATCAGCGTATGATCCTGGTAATGATACGAGATGTTGAAGGCTCTTTGAATGTGCTACAAAATTGATTTCAAAGAATAAATGTTAACTCTAAAATTACTAAATTCTAAATATATTAATTGAGCATGTAATACTTACGAATGGATCTAAATATGGATGATCTACCAATCCTCCGATCGAGTCAGAGGTACCATGAGCCGAGTGGATCCTCGACTATGGCGCTATATCTTAGAGCCGGTGATTGTACTAGATACGATTGTAGGGTCACTAGTGACCCTCCTATCCTCCAAACTTGAGTGAAAAAAATTTAATATAAAGAATATTATAGTAGTTAATAAATGATAAAATAATATAAATAAAAATAGATAAAGTGTTAGAGCTTATTGCTTGGTGCGAGAGGTGCAGAACCATGAGAACTAGCCACATGATCGCTCTCTTCTTGAGAGCTCTATCCTCAACTAGCTAGACTCTGGCCTCTAGAAGACATGATATTTGGTTTCTAAAATTAAAAATAAATAGATTCACCAAATTAATTATATAATTATGTATGGTAATACAAGATTTAAAATGATGTAAGACAAGTAATTAAAATGATCTAAAAATTATATACTTAGCACTACTAATCAACTTTTTTAGATGTTTGGTATCCTTTAGAATCTTCTTCTGATTCTTCCTCTTTTCTCTCTTCTTCTTTCTTTTCTTCCACCTCTTCCTATTCTCCTTCCTCTTCTTCCTCTTCTTGGAGAGGATTGCCTTTTAAAATAATCTCAATTGGATCTACATCCTCATGTTGGCCATCTTCATGTAGGAGTATTTCTGAAGCATCCAATTCCACATCATCTAAGAATTGATGAACTCCTACTATCTCTGTTAGAAAACATGCAGGATTTCATGCATATATTTCAAAACTTTTTTGGAATAAGACGTAGTGGAAGATATAGATTAAACTATTTAATCTAATAATGCATATAATCTAATCACTAAACCCTACATCTAGGTTGACCTATGACATATCAAGATGCAATCATAAATCTAGAAAATAAAATAGTTTGATATTGATCATATCGATACCCTAGATCTAGAACAGTTCTAGAAAATCCTAGATCGTATCTAGGTTAGAAAAGAAATTAGATCTTTTATTTTTTCATGGGTCAAGAACATCGTAGCTGATAATCGATGTTGTCCTTATTGCTTGGAGCCGCATAACGCATCTAGCCTTTATAGGTTGTCCACATGAAGTTGCCACTCAAAGTGCTAGCTTCTCGCAGATCCCTTCTGATGGTTGACCTAAAAGAAAAATATCTTCAGATCTCTTGGACACTCCAAGAGATGAAGATTAGGAGAAGGATTAAGGGAGAAGTCCAACCCTTAGATCTCCCAAAAGGAAGAGAAGAAATAGGCTTGATAAATGTTGGATCATGATATCTCTCTGATACCAATTGTTGGAGAGAAGAAGAACAAAGTAGATGGCCGGCACCTAGGGCTTAAAGTTGAAACCAGAGAGAGAAGAGTAGAGAGTTTTAGGAAGAAAAGCTCAATTATATTTCACACTATTGTAAGATACAATATCTGAATTTATATATCCTAGGATTTCTGCTATACCACATGAACCCTAATAAATCCAAACCCTAGCTGAAAAACTCTCCTAGACTAATCCAATACATGAAAGCACTCACCGAGCTCATGTACATATGTCTTGCATGCTTTCGTCCTCCTGGATCTGAACCCGACCCATACATGAGTTAGTCCTCTTAAGATCTTATTGATCCAAATCTTAAGATCCTAGGATAAAAGCCTAACCTAGACCTAAACAAAAAATTTCATCCAATTATATTTGCCACCATTAAGCCCGCTCTGTCAGGAGCCGAGCTGATTTGACTGCATCTCATCAAAATTTTATCTTCTATCTATCTAAGATAGCCGGCTCGACCTCATCCCGAGCTCACTTGACTGTGTATTCGGGATAGCTCGTCTGTGTGTCAACCCCTATCTTGGCTGATTCTTTTCATTGGCTTTGGTTTTTTGCTCCATCTTGTGTCCCAGGTCTCCAGAGCATCTACCAAGCTCCTCAAGGTCCTCACACCTGAACCTCGAGTCCGTGCAGTGCTACATGCCGCCTTCACCTAGGATAATTCTTGTCTAGCCCTAGAACTCACACCCATCCTAGTCATCTGGAGCCAACACCCTGGCTCCTTCTATGGCCTCCCAAGGCTTGGGAGCATCAATCTCCATCTTGGTGTGCCCAAGCCTTGGCACACCTGGCAATGTTCTCCTATACAAACTCGTTATCGTTGCATGCCCTGACAGCTACTTGTGCATACCTTGCCACCGTCATTCTTCTTCAGCTACTGAGCTTCCTTTGAGGCCTTTGGGATGATCGCCTCCACTTGAAGATCTTGGTTTGCTTCTATGCACCACCCTTGGAGTTGTAAGCACCCTTCTGCTTGGCAGCTGCATCATCTATCCTAAACTTTTTTGGAGAATTTGTAGCAATCCTATGCTGGTGCCAGCTGCATACCCTGACATGATCTTCTCAAAACTTCACCTATCCTCCTACATGTGCTGCTCCACCTAGAACTTTGCATCTTCGGCAATGGTGCTAGGATATTGGTCCTTCTGCACTCCTCCACTCTGAAGTCGTATCACATCTCTCTCCATCTGTGAAGCCACCTCTATCCAGTTCTCCACTTGAAACCAAAGTTTTCCTAATGTCATAAAAGTAAACTCTGTAACCGATCTCCTAAGGACAACCACTTAATGCTGCACTGCTGAGCCTGCCACTGTACCTCGGATACCGTCGCTGCCCCTTCGGACCCTCCACACTCTGCAGACCTATTTGAAATGATCTTAGATACACCACATCCTGCGGGCTCCTCTGAGACCACCAAGAGCTTATCCGACTCTTTACTTGCAGTGACTGAACCAATAGAATCCAAGTTTTCTCCTTCCTTGCACTTCTTCCAAAATAGACATTCTTACTTAAAGTGCCCTGCTTCACCACACTTGATGTATCTCTTGGATCCCTTACTGCTCCTTCGTTGACTCTTCTTCTTCCCTTGCTTAGGCCTTTCTGAAACCATAAGACCCTCCTAGAAGACCTCCCTCTTCATCATCCATTCTTGCTGCTCGTTGGATCTTAGCACTGATACTATCTTCTCATACACCAACATCTCTTTACGATACACCAATGTCATCACCGATGGATCGAATCTCTTGGGTAATGAACATAGCAACAATAAACTTTTATCCTCCTCTTTGAGATCCACCCTAATGTTGAGCAAATTCATGCTCATCCGATCGAACCGCTGAATATGTCCTGCAACATCCTCATCCTCTAGCATCCAAAGGCTGTACAGTTATTTTTTTAGCATCAACTTATTGCATATGTTCTTCTCCATGTACAACTGATGTAATCTCGATCATAAATCCTTAGGTGTCTTCTCCACCAATACGCTATATAGCATCTCATCTATCAGACAAGCCCTAATCATGGCACATGCCCTTTTCTCCAAGGACACCCACTCCTTATCTATCATCTCCTCTGGCCAATCTTATAAGGTTGAATCCAGTCTCATCTGAACCAGCAGATCTTCCATCCTAACCTTCCATATCATAAAACTTTTCTTTCCATCAAATTTCTCAAATCATACCTTCAATCTGCTGTTCTCCATGATCGTACGAATCAAAAATAGCAAATAGGTGGATCTAAAAAATACCTTGACTAGGGATGGTGGACAACAGTCTTATGATCTCTTTCTTCCTTACGAAGCCTGGATAAAGTATTTAGATCCAAACCTTGCTTCTAATCTCTACTAAAGTTTGATCTTCTTCCTTCTCCATGCTCAACCAAGCTCTGATACCACTTGTTGGATCTTGGTACCTCTTTGATACCAATTATTGAAAAAAAGAAGAAAAAAGTAGATGGCTGGCATCTAGGACTTAAAGTTGAAACCAAAGAGAGAAGAGTAGAGAGTTTTAGGAAGAAAAGCTTAATTGTATTCCACTTTATTATAAAGATATAATACCTAAGTTTATATACCCTAGGATTTCTGCTATACCATATGAATTCTAATAAATTCAAATCCTAGCTGAAAAACTCTTCTAGGCTAATCCAATATATGAAAGCACTCACTGAGCCCATGTACATATGTTTCACATGCTCTCATCTCCCTAGATCTGAATTCGATCCATACATGAGTTAGCCTCCTTAAGACCTTATTGGTCCAGCCTTAAGATTCTAGGATAAAAACCTATCCTAGATCCAAACAGAAAATTTCATCCAATTATGTTCACCAACATCAAGCTGGTTCTATCAGAAGCCGAGCTGGCTCAGCTACATCTCGCCCAAATCCTACATTCTATCTGTCTGAGATAGCCAACTTGACTGCACCCCAAGCCGACGGCCTTATCTCGAGCTAGCTCGACTGCATATCCGAGCTAGTCCATCTGTGTGTCAACCCCTATCTTGGATGATTTTTTTTTCTTGACTTTGGTCCCTTGCTCCACCTTATGTTTCAGATCTTTAGAGCACCTACCAAGCCCCTTAAGTTCCTCACACCTAAACCTCGAGTTCGTGCAGGGCTACATGCCACCTTCACCTAGAATAACTCCTAACCTAGTCCTAGGACTCACACCCATCCTAGTCTTTCGGAGCCAACATCCTGGCTCCTTTTGTGGCCTCCCAAGGCTTGGGAGCACCACACTAGATCCTATAATAAAGACCATTAAGAGAAGACCCATCTTCTCTTTAAGACATCAACCATTGATATCTTAAACAGATCTTTAAACCTAAACAAGAGGAGACCTTGTCCTCTGAAATTTTTTCCATGCTCGAGATCTCTTTCTCTCTGATTTTTCTCATAGAAAAATTTCACAAAATATGAAGAAGAAAGGTTCTCAAATAAACCCTAAGAGAAGACTTTCTTCTCTTTTTCTTCTCTCATCGGGACATGATCAAATCATGTCCAAAGAAAAGCCAACACCCCAATAACTTGGAGGACTAATCCTCTCACACCCTCTCTCCTTTCTTCACTAATTTTTTTAGTGGAAAAACCTCTCAAAAGATAGAGAAGAAAGATCTCAAAAAGAAATCCTAGAGAAGACTATCTTCTCTCTCTCTTTTTCTCAATAGGACATGAATGCTTTATGTCCTAATGAAACCTTTTCCTCCAAGAATATTTGCACCTCATCTTTCATGCCATCTCTCCCTCTTTTCTCTAATTTATTCATTGAATTTTCAGGATTTCTTACACCCAAAACCTATCTCATAGGAGGCATCCCATAGGAATTAAACTCTAGGTCAAAGACCTAGTCAAAACCATTGAAAACAAAGAGGTTAAGGGAGCATCCAACTCTTGGATGCCTCCCCCTATTTTTTAGGCCTGAGCTCCAACAAATACATGCACAAAAAGAAGAAAAAAAGATGTGACAAAATAAGGAGTGCATTGGAAAAAATTTCATAGAGAGAGGAGGAGAGTTTTGGATTCTTAAGACTATCAAATAGAGTACTTGGTCAAACTAATTGCTACTTTTGACCAATTCAAAACTAAATTCCAAATCAACCAGATATGGGGTGTGGGACTTCTTATTAGGCATGGAAAAAATCATGTAGAAAAATATAAGGTGGGCATGGAGCATAGAGATCATGGTGCAAGAAAATAAGAAGTCCTAGTCAAACTAGGACTCTCCTATTTAGACTAGGTCAAAGCAATTTTGAACCTAATTGAACTTGGATTAATGCAACCTAATTAAAGAATGATCCTAGTCCAACTAAAAACCCAATTAAATTAGATCAAATAAAATTTAAATCTAATTTAAATTCTAACTCAATTAGAAATTAGGTGCACTCAAGTCCTAGTCTAACAAGAAATTATTTTTTTCTTGAAATTAGCTTATCCAATAAACTAACTGGACTTAACCCAATTAAATCCAAATCAATTCTAATTGAATCTAATTCAATTAGACTTGATCTCAACTCGATTGCTTAATTAGATTGAGCTAATTAATAATTCAATTGCTAATCAATCCTCCTATAACATATGTAGTTGATCGATCATCAATTGTATTGATGATTCGATCACTAAATGACTCTTAATCATCGATAAAATATCTGATCAGATAACAATCTCTTATATGTGTAATCCCATAGGTTCAAACCAAAGTTGATAGCATAAGAACCAATTTCTATACCAATCAGAATGATCATCTAGTAATGGTACTCGATGTCAGGATAGGTCAAATGTATGTAAAGCAATATTCTTAGAACCATGGCCTATGGTTACCGTATAATTCATCTCTTTGACCAATAATGCTCAAGATGACTTTGAGTTATCTATCAACACTCATACAAGTCATCCATATTATATCTTAAAATTTTGCAAATTTCAGAACTCCTTATGAGGATGATCCAGGCCTAGGATTTGCTAAATTAAAACACAGCGAGATATTCACTCCTGAAGTTAATCAGGAGTGGTCAATCCCATCTTAACTCATACACCGACTCTACAAGTACTTGACTATATCCAAAATTTTTTTGATTATGTATTAGAAATATAGGTAGTTTGGTACCAAAATATAGTGAGTTGCTTGTAAATCACCATGGTGATCTTAGGTCGAAGGGATACTTATATCCATTAGTCTTAACTAGCTACTCTTAACAGTAGAGTACTATATTGATCACGTTCAGTACAGATGTACTCTTACATCCTGCCTGCATGCCATACTAGTATCTCCATACCATTTGGTTAAAAGGACAACTAATGCATATGACTTACGGTGATCTATACTCAATTAGTTATCGTCCTAGTTAATAACTTATCATTTGATTGCAAATAATTTTAGAACCATCTGATAAATCCTTCTTTATCAATTAAATATGGTTTTAAGAACTTCATCATAACTTATGAGTTTATTTAAGAAAAATAGACCTTTTATGATGAATAAGCTAAATAATAATTATTATTTGATAATAAATATACTAATTTTAATCATCTATAATTTAGATGATTGGTTTTATAATATATTTTCTATCAACTTTTACTTGGACTAAAGCTAATCAGAATAATATTAAATATCTTATCTTCCACTTGAGCTCGTAGAACTCTGTAATTCTAAGACTTTAGCAAATGGATCGGTCAAGTTCTCTTTTTTCATCGATCTTCTAAAGATTGACATCACCCTGATCAAAATCTAAGGTGATAGCGATATAGAGTATGCTGGTCCTATGGTGTACCTTTGATTCTTTAGCCTGAGCTATAGTTTCAGTGCTATATTAGGACTGGACCATTATTGGAGGGTGCCACTCTCAGATTGCTAAAGAACTTAGACCACCACATAACCTATATGGTAGCATCAGATGCCATTATGTACTCTACATTACTAATAGTATAGGCTATAATATTCTGCTTGAATTTTTTTTAGCAGATTGCTTCTTTAATTAGGATAAATTCATGATCTGACACTCTCCTGCTATAGTCCTTATCTAACTAAAATTGGAACGAAAATATTCCATAAGTTTTATATCAGTTTCTTCATATATGAGTCACTAGACCTTAGTATTTCTCAAATACTTAAGGATTGTTTAAACAATCTTTCAGTAGTTCTCATCCAGATAAGACTGGTATTTGCTTAGTACCTCTAGTGAGTATACCATGTCTGGTTTTGTACATAGAGAAATAAGATGATAGCTAAATATTTATTTCTTGTAATACTGGAATGTCATTCTCGATTAAGAGAATATCATCCACGAGCAACATAAGAAATAACACTATAGAACCTTATGCACACTTATAGATGCATGATTTTTCTTCATTCATAATGAAGACAAACGTTCAAAACATACATTTCCAACTATGAGAGGACAACCAAATGGGCTTTGTAGGTCACTACCTACCCATCTACACTACTCTTATCCTTTTGAAAATCTATTTGCATCCAATGAAACTTATCCCTTCAGGTGAATGAACTAGTGTCTACATACTATTGATCTTAATAGACTCCAATTTGAATTTATTGGCTCCAAGCCACTTTTAAAAGTTAGACCTTTGTATAGCATCCATATAGATGATTGGATCTTTATTCTCATTAAGCTCAACAAGATCACCATCCCGGACCTAGATACCAAAGTATCTATCCGACCAGCATGGTACTTTACCAAATCCTCTTAATGGTGCCTCTTTAATGAGCTTTAGATTTGATCTAATCAAATTTGATTCTGTAGATTTACTAGATTATATCAGTTCTTTCTACTGATCGAACTTTCTCAAATTCAACTTTTTAGGTTTTAGTTTCTTCTCTAAGGAACTTCTTTTTCAAAAAGAATGCTCTATTGCTAGCAAACAACTTTTGTTCATCAGCACAGTAAAACTAATAACTCCTAATTTTCTTGAGGTACCTTATAAACATACACCTATGGGATCAGGCTCCAAGTTTATCTATGTGCAAATATTTAATGTAGGCCTAACAACCCCAAGCCCGAAGGTGAGAGAGTCTAGGCCTATGTCCAATCCATATCTCATATAGAGTCTTTGCAATAGATTTACTTGAAATATTATTTAGAGTAAAACAAGTAGTCACAAGAGCATAACCCTGAAATAGGTAGACTAGTAAATCCTAATCATGGATATCGAACCATGTCTAGCAAGGTTCGATTTCTTCTTTCTAATACACCAATAACCTAGGATGTTCTGAGAGGAGTCTACTATGAGAGAATCCTATTCTCTCCTAGATATGTCAAAAATTCACTGGATAAGTATTCACCTCATCGATCTGATTAAAGAGTTCTAATATCTTCTTTAGTTTATTTTTTTATTTTATTATATAATTATTTAAACATTTTAAATGATTCAGGCTGTACGTACCCATACCTAGATAGGTTGTCTGTAATCATAATAAAATATTGATATTGTTCTCTGGCACTTAGATCATAGGTCCACATACATCACTATGTACGAGACTTAGAACTTCATTAGCTCATTTACTTTTTTTAGTAAAAGATGACTTTATCATCTTCTCAAGAAAATAAGACATACAGATTGTCAATGATTCACAATCATTAGTGTCAAGATTTTTCTCTTGAGCTAACCTATTTATCTTGTTCTTGTTAACATGACCAAGCCTACAATGCCAAAAGTAGGTATCCTTGACATTATCTAACTTTGATATTTACTAAATATGTATATTACACTTAACAGACTGTGTTAATGTCATTTATTTATTGTCCATGTATTATTGTAATATCATTCATAATGATATCACAATAATCTTCTTTTATAGATAAATGATGATCATCTTTGGCCAAAAGGCCATGAAAGATCACATTCATTATAAATGATGGATAATAGTGACAGTCACTCTAAATGACAACATTTGTATCAAAAATTAGCTTGATGATTTCTAAAGCTAGGATTGGAATAGGACTTTCATTCCTAATATTTAAGAATCTCTCACCATTTTTAAACATTCCACTTACTTGAAGTTCTTGCAATGAATTGCATAAAACTACATGAATGTAATACCCAGATAGTAGAATTACATATAGAGAAATTATAAGATGTTATCATATAACATCCTTGATGAGCAACTCTTTGCTCCTTTCTCTTATTCAGCCTGTTGGGGTCAAGAAAAGCAAGACATTAAGGGTATTTCTTCTTTCTATGATAGTAAAAGCACTCTGCCTGATTTGGGTCAATCTTAGATCTTTTGTTTTAATAGGACTTAGAAGCTCCAGCATGAACCCATTTGTACTGCTAAACTAAATTCAACTTTCGATACTAATTATCGAAGTTGGATCCCATAATCACTATCTAACAGTGAATGAAGCAACTAGAATTTAGCCATAATCTGAAGAAAAGAAAATAATGACCTAATGTATATGAATTATTTTAAGCCTAGAGACTTGGACTTTAGTTTAAAGATTCTTTCATTATTTTATTCAAATTGATAGCCTCTACCTCTAATTCGAGAAAATACTTTAATTTTCTAGTAGGTACTAGAATCCACATAGACTGTATACAAGCCCGACTTTGGCTGGTCAACCCATGTATATCTATGGATAGGTTCTTTAACTAATTATTTCTGCAAATAATTTTTAGTAATTAAATTTTGCCCTAAAAATCTAATCAATAGGTTTTGGCCTCCAATGCAAGAATTCGATTAGGTCCAATCATTAACATGACCATACGTGATGCATCTAACCAACAAATAATTAAGTCCAACTTTGGTTGGTCAACCTAACCATCATTAGAGAGACTTTCAAGTTATCATATTATGAATGATAATTCTATTAGTCAATAAGCACCAGGCCTTTGGGTCTCAAATGATTATTGAGTTAATGGATCCATTATCATCCAACTTAATAGGAGGCTATGATTTAGTTATCCTCATAATTTTATCATTTTAAGAATCTAATAATTTTAGAAGATTTAAATTATTTATGATTTAAGGATAAAGAAGACATAGACCAAATTGCTCTCACTGACTTCACCAAGTCAAATTCTCCCACTAACTTCATCAAGTCAATGATGAGGACCAAGATTAATTTTGGTCCATGGATACCTAGATCAGTCTCACTAAATAAAATCAGTCTTATTGATTTTCTATGTGATATGAGTTAGCTCGAATCAATGAGCAATTTAATCTAATGTTGATTAATCACATTAGCCAGGTAAGTGAGATTGGTGGGAGGATCTGCCAAAGCTTATCTTAAATACCATCAGAAATAGTCAGGTAAGCAGGCTACTAATTAAAAACCATCGATCTAAAAATGTTAGATTTATCTTAAACACCAATTGATTTATCAGTTTTGATTTGATCTGCCTAAAGACTCAGGCTCGACCACTAAGCCACAATCGATGTCCATCTGTTAGATGTATGGACTTTGATCAACTACAACTATTGAATTAATTTATAAAAAAGAAATGATCTAATCCTAATTAACTATTAATTAGATTTGATCAATTTATTAACTTAGTCTATATTTAATCTAACCCTAGGTCTAATCTAGTTAATGATCTGATCAAAGCTAACCCATTATCCTTTAACCTATGATTTATAAAATTATCTTAGGATCTTCAAATTATAAATCTAGATCTTAAATAATCACTTAATTCTAAATTAAGTTCATGGCTTATGGGTTGGAGTTCGAAACCTCAGAATTAATTTTTGATTTTATCATTTGAAATATTTTCAAGTTTGTAAACAATTTACATTGACTCATATTCAATTCATAGCTTTAGATCTGATTTGTTTCAATGTTTAAATCATGTCCTAAGATTTTAAATCTAAAATTTTGTAGATAATAAGTTCATAATTTAAATTCCACAAAGCAAATATCTCATACATATTCATTCTAGATTCAAAAATCAAAACTACATATCCAACATATGTATAAAAGAAACTAGATCAAAACATGAAACACATATTATTTAGATCTTATCTAAATAATTAAAATCAAATCATAAATTAATTAATATGAAATTTAAAATTTAAAAATAAATTATAAATTATTTTAGATGTCATCTAATATATTTATAATTTAAGAAGCACATACTAGAATAATCTTTCCACAGTAAGGGATAAACCTTACAGTAGGACAATCTTATAATCAGTATGTGCAATCTGATATTATTTAGATATAATCTAAATAATCTAAAAAAAATCTAATATTTATTTATTTTAGATTTAAAATTAAAAAATAAATTATAAATATACTAAGATCACATCTAACTTATTCATGATTTAAATTTATAGATCATCACATACTCAGACAATCTTTTCATTGTAAGAGATTAATCTTACAACGAGATAACCTTATGATTAGTATGTATGATCTTTAATTTTTTATTTTTAGATTTATTTTTAAGCATGCATGATCATGTCATAAAAGAACCTAAAGCTCTAATACCACTATTGGAAAATATGTAGGGTTTCATGCATATATTTTGAAACATGACACAGTGGAAGATATAGAATAAATAATTTAATTTAATAATGCATGTGATCTAGTCACTAAACCCTACATCTAGAATCTATGATGTATCAAGATTCAATCATAAATCTAAAAAATAAAATTATTTGGTATTGATCATATCGATACCCTAGATCTAGAATAATTTTAGAAAATCCTAGATCGCATCTAGGTCAAAAAAGAGATTATATCTCTTACTTTTGCATGGATCGAGAACACCGTAGTTGATAATTAATATTATTCTTGTTGCTTGGAGCTGCATAGCACATCTGGCCTCTATAGGTTATCTACATGAAGTCGCCACTCTGATCGAAGGTTTGTCGAATGAAGATCCGCTTGAAGTACTAATTTCGAGCAGATCCCTCTTGATGGTTGATCTGAAAAAGATATCTTTGGATCTTTTAGATACTCTAAAAGATGAAGATTAGAAGGAGTATTAAGGAAGAAGGCTAACCCTTGGATCTCCCAAAAGAAAGAGAAGAAATAGCCTTGATAAAGACCATTAAGAGAAGACCCATCTTATCTTCAGGATATCAATCAATGATGTCTTAAATAGATCTTTTAACCTAAACAAGAGGAGACCTTCTCCTCTAGAATTTTTTCCATGCTCAAGGTCTCTTTCTCTCTGATTTTTATCATAGAAAAATTTTACAAAATATGGAGAAGAAAGGTTCTTATACAAATCCTAAGAGAAGACTTTCTTCTCTTGTTTTTCTCTCATCAGGACATGATCAAATCATATCCAAAGAAAAGCCAACACCCTAATAACTTGGAAGACTAATCCTCCCATGTCCTCTCTCCTTTCTTCTCTGATTCTTCTAATAGAAAAATATCTCAAAATATAGAGAAGAAAGATCTCAAAAAGAAACCCTAGAGAAGACTATCTTCTCTCTCTCTTTTTCTCAACAAGACATGAACACTTTATGTCCAAATGAAACCTTTTCCTCCAAGAATATTGGTGCCTCATCCCTCGTGCCCTCTCTCCCTCTTTTCTCTAACTTATTCATTGAATTTCTGGGATTTCTTACACCCAAAACCTATCTCATAGGAGGCATCCCATAGGAATTAATCTCTAGGTCAAAGACCTAGTCAAAACCATTCAAAACAAAGAGGTTAAGGGGGCGTCCAAATCTTGGATGCCTCTTCCTATTTTTCAAGCATGAGCTCTAGCAAATACATGCACAAAAAGAAGATGCAACAAAGTAAGGAGGGCATTGGAAAAAATTCCACAGAGAGAGGAGGAGAGTTTTGGATTTGTAAGACTCTATCAAATAGAGTCATTGGTCAAACCAATTGTTAGTTTTGGCCAATTCAAAACTAAATTCCAAATCAACCAGATATGGGGGCATGGGACTTCTTATTGGGCATGGAAAAAATCATGTAGAAAAATATAAGGTGGGCATGGGGCATGGAGATCATGGCACAAGGAAATAATGAGAAGTCCTGGTCAAATTAGGACTCTCTTGTTTAGACTAGGTCAAAGTAATTTTGAATCCAATTGAACTTGGATTAAAGCAACCTAACTAAAAGATGATTCTAGTCCAACAAGAAGTCTAATTAAATTATATCAAACTAAATTTGAATCTAATTTAAATCCTAACTCAATTAGGAATTAGGTGCACTTAAGTCCTAGTCTAATAAGAAATTATTTTTTCCTTGGAATTGGCTTATCTAATAATCTAATTGGATTTAACCCAATTAAATTTAAATAATTTTAATTGAATCTAATTTAATTAGACTTGATCTCAGACCAATTATTCAATTAGAGTGAGTCAATTAGCAATCTAATTATTAATCGATCCTCCTGCAACACAAGCACTTGATCGATTATTAATCGCATTAATGATTCAATCACTAAATGATTCTCAATTATCGATCAACCTTTTGATTAGATAATAATTTCTTATGTATGTGATCTCATAGATTTGAACTTAAGTCGATAGCATAGGAACTAATTTTTGTACCAATCAAAATGATCATCTAGTAATGGTATCCGACGTCTGAATAGGTCGAATGTATGCAAAACAATATTCTTAGAATCATAGCCTATGATTATCATATAATTCATCCCTTTGATCAATAATGCTCAAGATGATTTTGAGTTAGCTATTAATACTTATACAAGTCATCCATATTGTATTCAAAAAGTCATGAGGATTACTGAGGCCTAGGTTTTACTAAATTAAAATACAGTGAGACATTCGCTCCTAAAGTTAATCAAGAGTGGTAAGTTCTATCCTGACTCAGATACTGACTGTATAAGTACTTGACTGTATTCAAAAATCTTTCAATTCTATATTAAAAATATAGGTAGTTTGGCACTAAAGTACAGTAAGTTGCTTGCAAGTCACCATGGTGATCTCAGATTGGCAGGACACTTATATCCATTGGCCTTAGCTAGCTACTTTTAATAGTAAAATGCTATATTGATCATATTCAGTGCAGATATACCCTTATATCTCATCTGCATGCCATACTAATATTTTCATACTACTTGGTTAAGAGGATAACTAATGTATATGACATACAGTAATCTATACCCGATAAGTTATCATTCTAATTAATAACTTATCATTTAGTCGTGAATAATTTAAGAACCATCCGATAAATTCTTCTTTATCGATTGAGTGTAGTTTTAAGGACTTTATCATAACTTAAGAGTTCATTTAAGGAAGATAGACTTTTTATGATAAATAAGCCAAATAATAATTATTATTTGATAATTCATATACTAATTCTAATCATCTACAATTTAGATGATTGGCTTTAGGACACATTTTCTAATAGTCTCATCCTCTTGAAAGTATTCTGATAATTGAAGCTCTTCTTCTTCTTTGAGTGCATAATGAATGGCTCAAGATAATTTTGCATACAACCCACCAATCTTATCTTCTTCTTTTTCTTGATGGAAAAAGAGTATAATACACCTGAGCAGCTTATGCAACTAGTACAAATGGATCATTGACATAAGCTTTTGATCCATGTTTAATCTTGATAAGCCTGTGCTGTGGATCAATCTTCATACCCTTTTTGGTATCGAACTATTAGCACTTAAATAGAACGATACTATTACCTCTAATGAAGCTCATCTTAATCACTTCTTTAAGGATTCCATGGTAGTCACTCTTTAGCTTATCTTTCCACCAATTGCTTTTTATACACACACCATAGTTTATTATGGTTTTGTAATTTTCATATTGCTGGGTATGAAATTTGAAACTATTTACATTACAGCCACTATAATATGTCACATATTTTTTAGGCTTGTAACCTAATGGTCTCAGCTTGTTGGGAATGTATCCTAAAGCCAATCATCAGTCTATTGATGGTTGGGCCATATATTTATAATTATATATAAATTATAAATTAATAAAAGTTATTTTGATATTTTTCATAAATTCCGTTATCTTCTAATAAACTCCTATGTTGTGATGAAGTCCTTAGGACTATCTAGATTCGGCAAAGGAGGATTTATCATTTAGTCCTTAAATAGTTCACGATCAAATGATATGTTGTTACTTAGGACGACAACGTTTATCAAGTATAGATCATTGTGTGCCATATAGGTTGGCTATTCTCATAACCAAGAAGTATTGAGATACTGATATGACATGCAAGTGAGATGTATGGGTATATCTGCACTGAACGTGATCAACTCTAAGGCTTTTCTTCTATCAAGATTAGCTTTGATGGAATATGGGTATAAATATCACTCTAATCTGAGATCACCATGGTGACTTCTAAGTAACTCACTGTACTTTGGTGCCAGACTATCTGAATTTTAAATTCAATGATGGAAGATTTTTGGACACAGTCAAGTACTTATGAAGTCGGTGTGTATATCAAGATGGAATTGACCACTCCTGATTTTAAGAGCTGTGTTCAATTATATTTTAATTTAGCAAAACCTTGGTTAGGATAGTCTTAGTGAGGAATCACGGGACTAATTACTTTGAGACACGACATGGATGTATTTTCTAAGGTTGACAGTCTAATCCTGAGTCATCTATTACATAGAGGTCATAATGATGAATTATACGATAACCATATTCGCGTAGGTTCTAAATGTTATGATTGCGATTATTCGACCTATCCAGATGTTGAGTACCATTGCTAGATGGTCACTTTGATTAGTATAGAAATTAGTTTATATGCTACTGGCTTAGGTTCGGACCTATGGGGTCACACACATTAAAAGTTTCTACCTGATCTGATGGCTAATCAAGAGTCTCATTGGTCTGCGACTCTATGGTCAAGAGTTCCACTAGACTGGGACTCTATAACCAAGAGTCCTACTAGACTGAGACTCTGAGTCCTACTTATCTGGGACTCTCTGATCAAGAGTTTCATTGGTCTGAAACTCTATGATCAAGAGTTTCACTGAACTAAAACTCTATGACCAAGAGTCCTACTTGTCTGGAACTCTCTGATTATGAGTCCTGATAATCTAGGACACTGTGGTCAAGAGTCCCATTGGACTGGGACTCTATGATCAAGAGTCCTACTAAACTGAAACTCTGAGTCCTACTCATCTGAGACAATCTGATCAAGAGTTCCACTAGTCTTAAACTTTATGATCATGAGTTCGATTCATTTGGGACACTGGGTTCAAGAGTCCCACTGATTTAGGACTCTTCAAGAGTTTCATGTTGATAGAACTCTATTGCCCGATAACTCATTCGATTTGAACTCAAATATTTTTGGAGGATTAATTAGCAATTTGATTATTAATTAGCTTAATTTAATTGAGCAATGAGGATTTGATCAAGTTCGATTGAATTTGATTCAATTGGATTTGATCCAATCAGGTCATGAGATGACCTAATCGTTATGGGAGTTTTGACCCTGATTTGATCAGAATATAGATCTAATTAATTTCTAATTTGATTATAATTTTATTAGATTAGATTAAGTATAATTTGATTGGATTTAACCTGATCTAATTGAGTCTAGATTAATTGATTTGGTTAAAACCAATTAGGACTAAGTCAAATAAAGTTTGAATTCAAATTCTTCCATGTGCCCACCATTTTTGACTTTTCCACTCTACTTCCCACGCCCTTCCTTTTGTTTGTCAAATATTTTTTGAAAAATAAAAATATGCACATAGAAGGAGAATCCTTCTGCATGTTAAACAAAAGGGAGGGGGCGTTGGATAAGGATAAGAGGCTCATTTGATTTTTGAAATCAAGTGAGTGGTTAAAACCTCTCAACCACTCGACTCTTATCATTTTTCATGCTGTTTTCCCATGGTATTCATGTCAATAAATTATAAAAATTTTTGTGCATGTAGGAGAAGGGATTAGTATTATGTGATAAAAATTTTATAGTGTTTGGGCATCAGTTCTAGGTAAGAAAAAAAACTCGGAGTGAAGGTGAATAGGATCCTGTAGCACTTTACTTTTCCCTCATGCCTCTCTTCTCTTATGATTTTCACCTCTAAGGATATTCTATTTTTAGATATGATCTAAAAGTTATTTTTTCATAAAAACTTATTTTATAAAAAAACTCCACATAGAAAGGGCGTGATAGAATTTTTAGTGTGTCAGGATTTTTGGATCGAGTGAAATCCTAGATTTGGAAATCTGGGTTTGGATGGAGTGATCGAGTGCTGTGAGCATCAGATTGCCACCAAATTTGAAACACATCTTCATCATCCTCCAATATTTATGTTATAATTTTTAAAAATATTTAAAAAATTAAAGGTATATGATCGATTGGATTGATCGTGATCAACCATCAAAGGCCCTAACGAGGAGCTAACACTCCAGTGGGGCTGATCGGGATCAGGAGCTCCGTGTGGACCAACTGTAGAGATCGAACATATGTGCAACTGTGACATGATACCAAAACATTATCCAGTAGACTTAGATTATGGTGATTGACTACCCACGGAAAGGTATTGTATTCTGAACACGTAGATGTAGTAAATAGTTTATTACATAGTTTTATTTTTAGATCTATTGATATATGCATGCATATTATGTTTAGATCCTAATATATAGGGTTAAATAATCTGATATAATCAATAGATAATTAATTAGATTAATTATTTTTTACTATATTATTGCTATTTTTGAAATATTTTTTGAAAGTAGCATGACAAACCTTGCACTATTTTCTTCAAATGGTATTAGAGCAAGGCTCTTTAAACATGATATGCTTGCATATTTAGATTAATAATTTAGATTTGATCTAAATATTGATCTAATAATTAGAGTAATTAGATCTAAAAAATTAAAATCTCGATCGCATGGACTGTAGGTTGTCCTACTGTAGGGTTTACCCCCTACAGTAAAAAGGTTGTTTTGGTACATTGCTGATCTATATCGTTAATCATGAAATTACTAGATTTGATCTAATATTTTTATAATTTAATTATATTAAACTTTAATCTAATTTATAATCATGAATGCATAACTAGATAAAGTTTGATTCATGATTTCATGATTATGTAGTGTACATAGTTTCAGATTAAACCCTACAACTAGTGTTGTTTGTAAATTGAGATGATTTAATTTTTAAATGAGTCGACTCAATTGATGAACAATGCTAAGTTATAAAGAATCTTTCAAAATTAAAAATATTTTCAAAATGCTAAACCCTAACCCTCAGTCCATAAACTTAATTAAAAATTAAGTATAATGATTTAGTGTCTAGAATTATGAATAAAGACTCTAAGTCATTAATCATAAACTTGTGGGTTATTGGGCTAGCTGAATTAGGTCCATAAACTGAGTTAGACCTAAAGTTAGTTAAAAGATGGATTAATTTAGAGTAATTGATCAAATTTAATTAAATATTAATTTAGATTATGTCAAGGACTCTATAGACTCAATTATAATAGTTATAGTTGGTCAAGTCCATGCCTTTAACAATGACCAAATGGATATGATTCAAGGTTTTATGGTCGAATCCAAAATTACTAGATTGGTCAAATTAAAACTAATGAACTGGATGGTGTCTAAGGTAAGTTTGGCAGTTTGACCAATGATTTTTAATTAGAAGCTACTCACACTGATTCGATCTTTAACGAGTTAATGGCATATCCCTTCCACTAATCTTGCTTATTTAGTCATCCTGATGAGTTAGATTTTGATTAGATCACTTGGTGATTCGAACTCATCCATGTCTATTAGGTAAATCAGTCTAACTGATTTAGGTGCTCCTAATGCCAACTTAGATTAGATTCTTTTCTGACTTGGTGAAGTCAGTGAGAGGATCGAAATTGACTCACTGAATTTTTTTAAATTGGTTAACTAAATCTTGTAAAATTATTTTGTCCTTAAAAATGAAATAGTTATATAGATAACTAAATCATAGCCTTCCATTAAGTTGAGTGATAATGGGTTCATTAGTATAATGATCATTAGAGACCCAAAGGCCTGGTGATTATTAACTAATAAAATTATCATTAATAAAATAATAATTTGATTAAATCTTTTTAATGGTGGTTAGGTTGGCCGACCAAAGTCGGGTCTGATCATTTATTGGTTAGATAAGACCAAATATGGTTATGTTAATGGTTGGACCTAACCGAATCTTTTTTAGTGAAGGCTAAAGCCTACTGATTGGGTCTATGGGGCAAAATCAATATTACTAAAAATTATTTAGAGAAATAATTAATTTTGAATCTATCCATAGGTGCACATGGGTTGACCAACCAAAGTTGGACTCACGTGTAGTCTTTGTGGATTCTAGTATCCACTAAGGAATTAGAGTAATTCCTCAAATTGGAGGTAAAGGCTACCAATTCGTATAAAATAGTGGGAGAACCTTTAGACTGAAATCCAAGTTTTTAGAATTAATAATTCATATACTAATTAGGTTTGATTTTTTTTTTATGCAGACATGGCCACTAACCTATCACTCCGATCATTGTTAGATCATGACAAATTAATGGGATCCAACTACGATAGCTAGTATAGTAAGTTTAAAATCATCCTAGAGCATGAGCGGATCCTTTATGTGGTAATGGATCGAGCACCTTAGGAGCCAGCCCCAAATGCTAGGAAAGTGATCCAAGATACTTATCTAAAGTGGCTCAATGACCGCACCACCATTCGATGTATAATGCTGGTGGTAATGAATGATGAGTTCAGCTGCAGGTTTGAAAATGTCCAATCGTAGGAGATGCTTCAAATATTGAACGACTCTTTTGGCACGTCGGATGACATTGAAAGGCACCAAACAAGTTGTGCCATTTTCAACGCTCGAATGAAGGATGGAGCCTTAGTCATCGATCACGTATTGTACATGATCAAGATGATTGAGTGCCTTAGTAAGTTGGACTTTTTTCTGCACGAGCAGCTTGGTAAGGATGAGATCCTTAATTCTTTGTCCAAATCCTTCCTTCCCTTCCTAACTTATTTTAGAATGATAAAGCCTACAGTGAACTACCATGGCTTGTTGGGGTTGCTGTAGAACTTTGAGAAGGATCACCAACTCCACAATGAGATGGTGAATGTAGTGGGAGGTTCTTCTTCTGATCATCGATCCTTTAAAAAGGGAAGAAGAAGAATAAGAAGAAGAAAAATAAGAAGATACGGCCACATGCTGGGATGACTGCACATGTCAGACTAAGAAGTGCAAGCTCGACCAAAGCCAGGTAGAGTGCTTCTTCTGCAAGAAATAGGGGCACTAAAAGAAGAACTGTCCTCTGTACATTGTCTTTCTAGATCTGAATAGGCCGAGGAAGAAGCAAGTGGTTGCTGGGCAAGATAATTATATGATAACATCTTGCAATTTTTTTTTTATTTGATTCTACTGTCTGGGTATTAGATACTGGATGCCCTTATCATATTTATAATTTTATGCAGGGCTTGCAGGTTAGTAGGAGATTTGATCAAGATGAGAGGTTTCTGAACATTGGAGATAGAAAATAAGTTTCAATTCTAGCTTTAGAAATCATGAATCTTGTAATCAATTCAAATAAAGTTATTCTTAATGAATGTTATTATTATCCAACTTTCTTATTGAATGTCATTTCTGTAGGCCTTTTGGCCATGAATGGTTTTGAAATATCAATAAAAAAAAATTTTATAATATCATTTTGAATGGTGTTATAATTTTGATTGGATAATTGAATAACAAAATTTATTTACTTTCTATGCCTGTTAACGTGGTTCAATCCTCCAGTAAATATCCTAAAATTAGTGATGTATCTGATGTCTACCTTTGGCACTGTAGGCTAGATCATATTAACAAGAATAAAATTAATAGGTTAGCTCAAGAAGGAATTCTTGAGGTTAGTGATTGTGAGTCACTTTCGATCTGTGAGTCCTATCTTCTTGGTAAGATGACCAAGTCATCTTTTACTGAAAAAGATGAATGAGCCACTGAACTCTTGAGTTTAGTACATTCGGATGTATGTAGACCTATGAGCTCAAGTGCCAGAGGTGGATATTTCTACTTCATAACCTTCACAAATGACCTATTGAGGTATGGGTATGTCTATTTAATGAACCATAAGTCAGAGTCGTTTGAAATGTTCAAATTATTTTGAAATGAGGTAGAAAAGCAAACTAGAAAGAATATTAAAATTCTTTGGTCTGATCGAGGGGGTGAGTACCTTTTCAATGAGTTTCTGATATATCTTGGAAAGAATGGAATTCTCTTCCAATGAATTCCTCTTGAAACACCACAACATAATGGTGTGTCTAAAAAGAGAAATCGGATCCTGTTGGACATGGTTCAATTTATGATGGGGTTTGCGGGTTTGCCGATCTCCCTATGGGGATATGTGCTTAAGTTAGCTTGTTACATTCTAAATAGGATTCTGAGTAAATCTATTAATAAAACACCATATGAAATATGGATAGAGTGTAAGCCAATGCTTTTACACCTTAAGGTTTGGGGGTATCCGACTTACGTCAAACGTTTGATGACAGACAAGCTTGGACCTAGGTCTGATAAGTGTAGTTTTATAGGTTATCCAAAAGAAATCAAAGGGTACTACTTCTACCTTACTGATGAGCAAAAAGTGTTTGTCAGTCTTAAGGCAGTCTTTTTAGAAAAGGAGTTTCTTGGTGAAGGAACTAATGCCTCTAAGGTCGAACTTGATGAAGTATGATAGATGGAAGAACAGACATAAGTTGTTGAACCTGAGCTGGATCTGATTAGATCAGATCCAGAACCCATTATAGAAGCATCCTTAAGAAGATCTGGTAGAATACCACGTCAATCGGATGGATACTATGGTTTTCTGGGCTGAGACGGGGATCCTATCAAACTTGATGAGAACGATCAAGATCCAATCACTTATACGGATGCAATTCAGAGATCCGACTCTAAGAAATGGCTTGAGGCCATGAAATTTCAGATGAAATCCATGAAGGTCAATGATGTGTGGACATTGGTTGACCCATCCGAAGGGGTAAAACCTATAGGATATTAGTGGGTCTTCAAAAGAAAAAGAGGTACAGACGAAAAGGTGGAGACCTATAAAGCCCATCTGATTGTTAAGAGAAATCATCAACGTTATGGTATTGACTATGATGAGATGTTCTCTTCTATGGCAATGCTCAAATTCATTCAGATAATGCTTGCCATAGCTACCCATTTGGACTATGAAATCTAGCAGATGGATGTGAAAATAGCTTTTCTGAATAGAAAGCTAGATGAAGAGGTGTATATGATACAATGTGAAAGTTTCACGTTCTTAGATGAGTCTAAGATGTGTAAGCTTTAGAGGTTCATTTATGGACAAAAGCAGGCATCTCGAAGCTGGAACATACGATTTGATAGAACAATCAAAACGTATGGCTTCATTAAGAATGAAGAGGAGCCCTGCATATATAAATGGGCTAATGGACCAGCAATAGTATTCCTAGTATTGTATGTGGATGACATTCTCTTAATCAAAAATGATGTCCCTATATTACAAGGAATAAAGATCTGGCTATCATCATAGTTCTCCATGAAAGATCTGGAAGAAGCTTCCTACATCCTAGGAATGAAGATCTATAGAAATAGATCTAAAAGATTGCTTGGATTATCCCAATCCACGTACATTGATACTGTGCTAAAATGGTTCAGCATAAAAAATTTCAAGAAAGGCTATCTACCGATAGGCCATAAAATTTCTCTTTCAAAGAGAGATTGTTCAACAACACCTAGATAGAGAGCGTATGAATAGAATACCATATGCTTCAGTAGTGATTCTATAATGTACGCCATGATATGTACGTGACCAGATGTGGCATACTCACTAGGTGTAGTGAGTAGATACCAATCTAATCCAGGAGAGAATCACTGGAAGATTGTTAAAATCATCCTAAAGTATTTAAGAAATAGTAAAAACTAGTGGCTTGTATATGGTGAATCAGACTTAAAATTTGTGGGATTTATAGACTCCAGTTTTCAGTCCGATCATGATGATAGCAAGAGTGTGTTGGGATACATATTTATCCTTAATGGTGGGGCCATCTGCTGAAAGAGTTCCAAGCAGCACACTGTGGCCAATTCAGTTTGTGAGGTGGAGTATGTTGCTGCATCAGATGCTACCAAAATAGTCGCATGGCTAAGAAAATTCATCATCGAGCTTAGAGTAGCATCCTTCCTTGATGATCCAGTTCTGCTTTATGGCGATAGCTCTAGAACCATTACTTAGGCAAAGGAACCAAAGACACACCAGTGGATGAAGCATACTCTGCGCCATTACCATCTTATCCGAGAGATTATGGATTGAGGTGATGTCGACCTTCAGAAGATCGACGGATAGGAGAATCTAGTCGATCCATTCACTAAAGCTGTTGCGGTGAAGGAGTTCGACGACTTTAAGTCAAAGATAGGTATTAGATACTGCATCGATTGGCTTTAGTCCAAGTAGAAGATTGTTGGAAATATATTCCAAAGCCAATCATCAGTCTGTTGATGGTTGGGCCATATATTTATAATTGTATATGAATTATAAATTAATAAAAATTATTTTAGCATTTTTCATCATAAATTCTGTTGTCTTCTAATGAACTCCTATGTTGTGATGAAGTCCTTAGGACTATTTAGATTCGGTAAAGGAGGATTTATCATTTAGCCCTTAAATAGTTTATGACCAAATGATACATTATTACTTAGGATGACAACATTTATCAAGTATAGATCATTGTGTGCCATATAGGTTGATTATCCTCATAACCAAGAAGTGTTGAGACACTGATATGGCATGCAAGTGAGATGTATGGGTACATCTGCACTGAACGTGATCAACTCTGAAGCTTTTCTCCTATCAAGATTAGCTTCGATGAAATATGGGTATAAATATCCCTTCGATCTGAGATTACCATAGTGACTTTCAAGCAACTTACTATGTTTTGGTGATGGACTATTTGAATTTCTAATTCAGTGATGGAAGATTTTTGATAAGTCATAAAAATATACTAATAAAAGTATTAAATTATAAAATAAATTAATCTATTTTTTTAGAAATTAATACTTTTATTAATCTTATGTAGGAAAGAAGGCTACCAGATCTTATTTTTCTGATTCAGATGAAATAAATTTTAGACAAAACGGACTTCAAACGAGCCTAAAATTGAATTTAAAAAAAAAAAATTGGTTTGGTTTAAATCGGTTCAGAAAATTGGCTCAGCAGACCGCTCGGCTCGACCGCATCAGCAGACCGACCCATCGACGCAGTGCTGACGTCAGGATGATGTCAGCATTTTTCATGGTGCACGGTGGACCGACTTGAGGGCATTTCAGAAATTTTACATGAAGAAGCGCGCTCCGATTGGCTGAAGAACGCGGCGGTCCATCCAACACCGGGCTTGCGCATGGTCTATAGAGGGCAATTTAGAAATTTTATCTGATCCAATGGATGCCTTTCACTGAAACTTGATCGAACGATCGAAAAGAAAGCACTGATGCATGGCATCCGCAACTCCCAATCGAGATCCAACGGCTGAGATTCATTCTGACGTTAAATTAAAGATCAGAAGACTTCTTTGTGCATGATCGGATGGCCCAGATTCAATCCAATGGTTGATCCAACAGCTGGCATGAAATTCGACTTGATCTGGGATGTTTTAAAGGGTTTTTAAGTAATTTTTGGACCGTTTGATCAACATTAGAATCATCCAAAATCCTAATTTGAGGTGTTTTGAGAGTTTTAAACCTAATTTCTAAAGGATTTTGGTAGAAAATCAATCTCTTAGCCTATAAAACCTGATGTTGCCATAGAAAAAAAGAGAAAAGGTCAGAAAGAAAAAGAGAAAAAGGGAGAGAGTCAGAGAAATTAAAAAAAAAAAAGAAAGAGAGGAGAGAGGTAGAAAGAGAAGAGAGATTTGTGAGAGAAAGAAAAGGATTTTTGATTTCTTTTGATAATCAAGACATCGATCAAGGAGCATCTTCTTCTTCACCAAGTTCTCCATACCAAGAGCAACGGATAATCAATTTTCGCAATCAAACAGTCTAATTTCTTTATACTTTTTATTTTATTTACTATTTTTGAACTTGTTATCATGAACTAAATTTTCTTTTACTAAGGCTAAGGTGTAGCTACTCTTTTGATGCAATATTCTGTACGATTTATTTTTAATCTTAAATTTTATTCATGAGGAGTATATAAATTTAATCTTAATGCTTTTAGATTACTGGCCATCTTCTAATTGATCTGATGAACATAGATGTTACGGACCAAGTACATCTATATTATTGCTTCTTGATTATATACCTTGTATTATGAATCAAATTAGAATTCATATGCATGCAAAAATTTTAGTGTGCTTTGGATGCAGTGTATTTTAATTAGAGGGTTTCATAAAACTTAATGCATTAATATTTATTTAAATTACACCTGGACCAAAGGGTAATTAATAAATATTGATAGTTTTGCTATGCCTGGACCAAAGGATAGTGAATAAATTAGGAGACTCCACCATCATATGAAATAAAATTAATCTGAAAACCTGAATATTGTATTGACTGAGTTGGTGAATCGATTGCCTTAGTAACACATTACTCTTAAGTTTAAAATCTAATAATTATACTCTCTCTATTTTCTTAAAATTTTTAATTATTTTTTTTATTTTGTTCTTTAATTTTTTATTCTCATAAATCGATCTTCTAAATAAAGCATAGGAAAGAGCTTTTCAGTACTTATTTTCCAATCCTCTAGGGACGATACTCTACTCATTCACTTTATTACTTGATCGACTGGTGCACTTGCCATAGCTATAAATTAGCACGCATCAAGTTTTTGGCACCGTTGCCGGGGATTGTGTCTAAAATAATATTAAAATTTTGATCTTAGCTTTACTTTAGAAATTTATTTTTAATTTTTATTATTTAAAAAAAAAATTTCAGTGCATGACACGTACTGGACATAGTAACTTACTATCTTTAGATCTAGAAATTGAAAGGACCATCAGAAGACTACAACAAGAAAGAAACATGGCAGCTGAAGATCCTAACGACATCAATTTAGGATTGGATATGGCGATTAAAGGACAGCATGAAGCTATTCGACCAGTACATCATCAATCAAATGATTATATCACACCATCTATAGTCGATACAGCTTCGAGCATCAGAAGACCACATGTACGAGCAAACAACTTCGAAATAAAACCAATGATGATCCAGATGATTCAATCAACTGTCTAATTCAGTGGACACATGCATGATGATCCGAATGCCCATATTTCTAATTTTCTTGAACTTTGCAATACTTTTAAAATTAATGGGGTGTCGGATGATGCTATTAGATTAAGGTTATTTTCTTTCTCTTTATGGGACAAAGCTAAGAGTTGGCTTCATTCTCTTCCTGTAGGTTCTATCATAACTTGGGATGTCCTAGCCTAAAAATTCTTATCCAAGTACTTTCCACCTTCCAAGACTGCCAAGATGCGCAACGATATCACTTCCTTTGTGCAAATGGACATGGAGACACTATATGAGGCTTGGGAGCATTTTAAAGAATTACTGAGGAGATGTCCACATCATCAACTACCCGTATGGCTTTAGGTACAAACTTTCTATAATGGTTTATCTCCTACTAATCGTTCTATGATTGATGCAGCAGCAGAAGGAACCATTAATCAAAAAATGGAGGAAGAAGCTTTCGATCTGATCGATGAGATGGCATCAAATAGCTATCAATGGCAAACAGAACGTATAATGCCAAAAAGACTAGCAGCTGTGCAGGGAGTAGATTGCGTGCCAACCTTATTAGCTGAAATTGCAGCCCTTAGAGCCGAAGTCAACAACTTAAAGGGAACAGCTATGCATGTTTAGAGCATTATTTATGACCTATGTGGAGGAGGACACGATACGAGCAATTGCTAGATAGGTAATCCTTTTGCTAAAACAACTGATACAACAATTATATTGGTAATTTTTCAGACCGCAACAAAACAATCCCTACTCCAACACATACAATCAAGGGTGGAGGCAGCATCCAAATTTCTCGTGGAGCAATCAAAATGCAGCACAACAGCCACCCCCAAGATTTTAAGTACCTGAAAAGAAGTCCAACATGGAAGAGCTGATGGTCAAATTTATGCAAAATCAAGAAGCATTGTTAGATATATGTGCCCTAGAAGCCAGAATTGGCTGGCACTTGTAATACACTTCTAGGAGCAAAATTATAATTTTGATTAATATCAATAAAATGGGTTATTTTCTATCACATATGTGTATTTAGTGTCTGTGATACATCCTTTGAGTTAATGGTAATGATAATTCATATTTTCAAGAGTTGAAAATTTAAGACATGAATAATCATTATTAACTCATAAAATGCTTCCGACCATAGGATCATCACGAGGATGGTGATTGATCCGGAAGGTTGGTGTACAATCACTTCTCTTTAGTAGATGAGTCTTGAGTCTACGGTGTGGAGACACCGGAGCGAGAGTACAGATACTCGTTAGAGAACGAGGGCACTGAGCGTGACCACCTCGAGTAGTCATTAGGAAGTCTACCTTCTCGTCAATGACTGACTCGATGCTGCAGTAGTGTGTCTGGTTCTTTGACCTGAGGTGCATCGGCAGTTCACCTTGAGGGTGTTATAGTTTGACTACACCATTACCCAGTCTCCTAGCCATATGGAACCCTGAGGTGTATGTTGGCTATAGCATGTTCATTGTAGGAACTGGATGCATCAAGATGGAATCTATCTACCTCGGTGGTAGAGGAGCAGCCCTATGATGATCATGAGAATCAAGTCTAGAAGTCCATGGCCATGGCAGAGTGAAATAATAGAAAGAGTTTCTATTTAGGTTTTCACATTGGACTTGAATCGAATGATTACATCATATGACAGAGACTAGGGTTTGACGAGTTCACCTTAACCCTAATCTGATCGGGGCTCAAGATAGAAGAACTTAATCACACAAGGTAGCTGCACCAAGAGGTTCGCATTCAGCTCTGATGGATTGCCACCATATACTGCTAGGTGTCACTGGTGGATTTTGGGAGCAATTAGAATGATTTAGATGATCGATCATTCTAGCTGTTCGAATCAGAAGAGTTCTGATCCATCGAAAGGAATTTCGATGATGTCGATGATAGAGATCATGACATATCCCATTACCATACAGAACTGAACCTAACTGGGTCACACAAATAAGGATTTGAATCTGGTGATCATCAATTGAACTGATCTAGTTCAATTGATCTAAATGAGATTCAATTAGGTTCAAGAAAATCATGCTAGCACTCGATTGAACCTAACGTTCTTCTTTTACTATCATAAATAAGTTATCCTGACTGAGCCAAAGAAGTTTGTGCTCAATTAGAGGCCTTCATATGGTCTGACTGGAGGTTGTCCAAGTCAAAAAAGGTTGTCTTATTTTGTAAGACATTACCTACCATTTTTGGTCACCTGCCATTTCTCGTTCTTTGACTTTGGTCAAAAGTCTACCTTTGACTGGTCAAATGTTGACCATTGACACTTTGACTTCTGTCCACGTGTCACGCACCTATTGGAGAGCTGGTGGGGGCCTGTCCCCCTATGCCAGAACCTAGCAAGGAAGAGGGCACATGCCACCCTTGGCGTGTGCCCAAGCTGGAGGCGCCCAGGAGTCCCTGTTGGACAGGGACTCCATCTCCTTTTTGGATTCCAATTAGAGTTCTCCTAAGAACCAACTTTGACTGGTCTTAGGCACCCTCTAAGGAGGAATCCTAGGGGACTCTATTCCCACCAATCAGATTTAGATCTGATTTCATAAAGAGTTATGATTGGTTGGGAAAAAGAGAAGTTGGATCACAGACAGTCTATAAATAAGACCCTGCGCCCAACTCAGATTATATGATTGGATGATTGAATGATTGGAGAATTGAAATCCCATGCCCCAAGGCTGCCTCTCCCCTCTTCCTCCATGCCAAACCCACCTTCTCCCTCTCCTCTCCACGTCCAAAGTGTTTGGATTCTTGGTTGGTGTGATCCAGATCAAAGAAAGGCGACTGAAAGCTAGAAGGCTGCACTACTGCATAGGATAACTGCTGATCTTCAAAAAGAGTTTTGAAGATCCTTCAGATCAGATCCAGATCTAATTTTTGGAGATGTGATAGAGAAGAAGATGATCTCCAGATCTAGCCTGAGTGGATACCGATAGAGGCCAGACACTTGCGTGGCTTGATCCAGAACCTTCCGCTGCTTACAGGATCATCAACGGTAATAAGATTACCCACTTCAAGGTAAATTAAATCTGATTTAATTTATCTAATTTTATTTTAATCTCTAAGATAATAATAATTAGATCTAAAATATCTTAGATCTGATCTGGATCAAAGAAAAAAAATTTTGAAATATATCTCTTAATCTGATCAGATCTGAACGAGCCTGATCCGAAAAATCAGATTTTTCCTTCAGAAGCAACTATAAAAAATTTGGAAGCCAAACTTAGGCAGGACCAAACAGCAGCAATTCGAAACTTGGAGATGCAAATAGGTCAAATGGCTAAAATAATCTCCGAGAGACCTCAGGGATTCTTGCCCAGCAACATGGAGACCAATCCAAGGGAGCAAGTCAATGCTATCACCCTAAGAAGTGGTACAAAGTTAGAGGAGCCACATCAGAAGAAAGAGATTGAAGAGCCAACTATAAATAAGAAATCATCAACTAAAATTCGTTAGTCATCAAAACAACCAGCAGATGAATGGTCTCTAGGTATACAGTTTGCTGATCCAAATGTGAAGCCCTACGTGCCGTGACTACCATTCCCAAAGAGACAAATACAGTATCCAGATAAGGAATTTTCTAACTTTTTCAAAATTCTAAAGAATTTACATATTAATATTTCTTTTGTAGATGCTATTACTCAAATGCCCAAGTATGCCAAGTTTCTCAAAGAAATCCTAACAAATAAGAAAAAGCTGAAGGAGCATGAAAGAATAAATTGGAATGAAGAATGCTCAGCAATACTTCAAAATAAATTACCACAGAAGCTAAAAGATCCAGGAAGTTTTACTATCCCCTGCATTATTGGAGATTGTAGTTTTGATAAAGTTTTATGTGATTTAGGAGCAAGCATTAATCTCATGCCTTTTTTTATTTTTAGGAAGCTGGGTCTAGGAGAACCAAAGCCTACCACTATTACTCTTCAATTAGTCGACAGATCCATTAAATATCTAAGAGGTATAGTGGAGGATGTCTTGGTAAAGGTAAACAAGTTTATTTTTCCTATTGATTTTATTGTTCTTGATATGAAAGAAGATTATGATGTACCCCTTATTTTAGGAAGACCCTTTTTAGCTACTGGTGGAGCTTTAATAGATGTTCAACAAGAAAAATTAATTCTTAGAGTCCAAGACGAACAAGTTACTTTTAATGTTTTTAAAGTTATTAAACATTCCAATGATAATCAAACTTATTTTCATATAGATGATATTGACAATTTAGTGCATGAGTATTTTTTAGAAAATAGGTTTGAGGACCCTATTGAAGCTTGCATTGTCCAATCACAATAGGGTTTAGCTGAAGATGAAAGGCAAACAGAATGCATAAAATTGCTAAGGGCCAGACCATATATTCCACGCACATGCAGACCACAATTTAAAGAATTAGAAAGATCATCCACTCCTTTTCCAAAGACATCAATTAAAGAGCCACCTATTCTTAAACTTAAACCTCTCCCTTCTCATTTAAAATATGTTTTCTTGGAAGGTTCATCACACTTACCTGTTATTATTTCTTCTTCCTTGACAGATTTAATGGAAGAAAAATTATTAAGAGTACTAAAGAAACACAAAAAGACATTTGGATGAACAATAGCAGACATAAAAGGAATTAGTCCCTCAATTTGTATGCACAAAATTCTCATGGAGGACAACTATGAGCCTATGGTCCAACCCCAAAGAAGACTCAACCCCAAGATGCAAGAAGTGGTCAAAAAGGAGGTAATCAACCAACTGGATGCAGGTATTATTTATCCTATCTCTAATAGTTCATGGGTGAGCCCTGTTCAAGTAGTTCCTAAGAAAGGTGGGATTACTGTAGTTCAAAATAATAATAATGAATTAATCCCCACTAGAACTGTTATTGGATGGAGAGTGTGCATGGATTATAGAAAATTAAATGATGCAACTAGAAAGATCATTATCCTCTTCCATTCATTGATCAGATGTTAGAAAGATTAGCTGGATATGATTTTTACTGCTTTCTAGATGATATTCTGGTTATAATCAAATTGCCATAGCACCCGAGGATCAAGAGAAAACTACTTTTACATATCCTTATGGTACATTTGCTTTTAGAAGAATGCCGTTTGGTTTATGTAATGCACCAACTACTTTTCAACGATGCATGATGGCTATTTTTTATGATATGATTGAAAATTATCTTGAAATATTTATGGATGATTTTTCTATCTTTTGGAGCCACATTGATAAATGCTTGCATAACTTATCTCTTATTTTACAAAGATGTGAGGATACTAATCTTGTCTTAAATTAGGAAAAGTGTCATCTGATGGTACAAGAAGGCATAGTATTAGACCACAAGATTTCATATAAAGGTATTGAGGTTGATAGAGCTAAGCTTGACGTGATCGAAAAATTACCCATACCGACCTCAGTTAAGGCTATTAGGAGCTTTTTGGGGCATGTTGGTTTTTACTATCGATTTATAAAGGACTTCTCTCTAATTTCTAAACCTTTATCTAAATTATTATGCAAGGATATCTCTTTTCATTTTTCTGATGAGTGTTTGCAGGCATTTAACACCCTCAAGGAGAAGCTGGTCACGGCACCTATTATGGTAGCACCAAATTGGTCTCTACCTTTTGAGTTGATGTGTGATGCTAGTGACACAACCATAGAAGCAGTACTTGGTCAAAGAAAGGATAAGATTTTTCAAACAATATACTATGCTAGCCGCACTTTGACTGAAGCTCAACAAAAATATGCAACCACTGAAAAGAAGCTTCTAGCGGTAGTATTTGCATTAGACAAATTTCATTTTTATCTTATTTTATCTATAGTTATTATATACACCGACCATTGCAGCTCTAAAGTATCTCCTTACTAAGAAAGATGCAAAACTCAGATTGATCAGGTGGATTCTTTTGCTACAAGAGTATGATTTAGAGATCAAGGATAAGAAGGGCAAAGAGAATTCAGTTGTTGACCACCTTTTCAGACTGAAAAACATCACAGAGAAGGAATTAGTTATTTGCCCTATCAAGGAGGAATTTTCAGATGAACGCCTCTATGCTATATCAGGTAGAATATTTCCATGGTATGCTAATATTATTAACTACTTGGTTGGTAAGGTTTTTCCACTTGGTCTTTCTTTTCAACAAAAGAAGAGGCTCTTATCTATTGTTAAACATTATTTCTGGGATGAACCCTTTTTATATAAGTGTTGTTCAGACCAGGTCATTAGAAGATGCATTCCAGAGGAAGAAAGGTGTTTTGAGAGTTTTAAACCTAATTTCTAAAGGATTTTGGTGGGAAATCAATCTCCTAGCCTATAAAACCTGATGTTGCCATAGAAAAAAAGAGAAAAAGTCAGAGAGAAAATGAAAAAAAGGGAGAGAGTCAGAGAAATAAAAAAAAAAAAAAAAAAGAAAAGAGAAAGAGAGGAGAGAGGTAGAAAGAGAAGAGAGATTTGTGAGAGAAAGAAAAGGGTTTTTGATTTCTTTCGACAATCAAGACATCGATCAAGGAGCATCTTCTTCTTCACCAAGTTTTCCACATCAAGAGCAATGGATAATCAATTTTAGCAATCAAACAGTCTAATTTCTATATGCTTTTTATTTTATTTGCTATTTTTGAACTTGTTATCATGAACTAAATTTTCTTTTACTAAGGCTAAGGTGTAGCCACTCTTTTGATGCAATATTTAGTGTGATTTATTTTTAATCTTAAATTTTATTCATGAGGAGTATATAAATTTGATCTTAATGCTTTTAGATTACTGACCATCTTCTAATTGATCTGATGAACATAGATGTTATGGACCAAGTACATCTATGTTATTGCTTCTTGATTATATACCTTGTATTATGAATCAAATTAGAATTCATATGCATGCAGGAATTTTAGTGCGCTTTGGACACAGCGTATTTTAATTAGACAGTTTCACAAAACTTAATGCATTAATATTTATTTAAATTACATCTGAACCAAAAGATAATTAATAAATATTGATAGTTTTGCTATGCCTGGACCAAAGGATAGTGAATAAATTAGGAGACTCCACCGTCACATGAAATAAAATTAATCTAAAAATCTGAATATTGTATTGACTGAGTTGGTGAACCAATTGCCTTAGTAACACATTGCTCTTAAGTTTAAAATCCTAATAATTACACTCTCTCTATTTTCTTAAAATTTTTAATTATTTTTTTATTTTATTCTTTAATTTCTTATTCTCATAAATCGATCTTCTAAATAAAGCATAGGAAAGAGCTTTTCAGTACTTATTTTTCAATTCTCTAGGGATGATACTCTACTCATTCACTTTATTACTTGATCGACTGGTGCACTTGCCATAGCTATAAATTAGCACGCATCAAGTTTTTGAAAACTTGATGCGTGCTAATTTATAGCTATTTTTTAGCACAGTCAAGTACTTATGGAGTCGGTGTGTGTATTAAGATGGGATTGACCACTCCTGATTTTAGGAGCTGTGTTCAATTGTATTTCAATTTAGCAAAACCTTGGCCAAAATAGTCTTAGTGAGGAGTCACGGGACTAATTGCTTTGAGATACGATATGGATGTATTTTCTAGGGTTGACAGTCTAACCTTAAGCCATCTATTATACAGAGGTCATGGGGATGAATTATATGGTAACCATATTCACGTAGGTTCTGAATGTTGTGATTATGATTATTCGACCTATTCGGACGTTGGGTACCATTGCTAGATGGTCACTTCGATTAGTATAAAAATTAGTTTCTGTGCTATCGACTTAGGTTTGGACCTGTGGGGTCACACACATTAAAAGTTTCTACCTGATCCGATGGTTGATCAAGAGTTCCATTAGTTTGGGACTCTATGGTCAAGAGTCCTACTGGACTGGAACTCTATGACCAAGAGTCCTACTAGACTGAAACTCTGAGTCCTACTTATTTGGGACTCTTTGATCAAGAGTTCCATTAGTCTGAGACTTTATGGTTAAGAGTTCTACTAGACTGAGACTCTATGACCAAGAGTCCTATTGGACTGAAATACTGAGTCCTACTTGTCTGGGACTCTCTGATCATGAGTCCTGATAATCTAGGACATTATGGTCAAGAGTCCCATTGGACTGAGACTCTATGATCAAGAGTCCTACTGGACTGAGACCCTGAGTCTTACTCATCTGAGACTCTCTGATCAAGAGTTTCACTAGTCTGAAACTCTATGATCACAAGTTTGATTCGTTTGGAATACTGGATTCAAGAGTCCCACTGATTTAGAACTCTTCAAGAGTTTCATGTTGATAGGACTCTATTGCTTAGTAATCCATTCGATTTGGACTCAGATATTTTTAGAGAATTAATGAGTAATTTAATTATTGATTAGCTTAGTTTGATTGAGCGATGAGGATTCGATCAAGTTCGATTGAATTTGATTCGATTGGATTTGATCCGATCAGGTCATGAGATGACCTAATGGCTATAGGAGTTTTGACCCTGATTTGATCAAGATGTAGATCTAATTAATTTCTAATTTGATTAGAATTATATTGGATTAGGCTAAGCCTAATTTGGTTGGATTTACCTGATTTAATTGGGTCTAGATTAATTGGTTTGATTAAAACCAATTAGGACCAAGTCAAATTAAGTTTGAATTCAAATTCTCCCATGCGCCCACCATTTTTTACCTTTCCACTCTGCTTCCCACTCCCTCCCTTTTGTTTGTCGAATATTTTTTGAGAAATAAAAATATGCACATAGAAGAAGAGTCCTTCTGCATGTTAAACACAAGGGAGGGGGAGTTGGATAAGGATAAGAGGCTCATTTGATCTTTGAAATCAAGTGAGTGGTTAAAACCACTCAACCACTCAACCCTTATTATTTTCCATGTTTTTTTCCCATGGTATTCATTTCAATAAATTATGAAATATTTTGCATGTAGGAGAAGGGGTTAGCATTAAGTGGTAAAAATTTTAGAGTGTTTGGGCATCAGTTCTGGGCAAAAAAACTCTCAGAGTGAAGATGAATAGGATCCTGCAGCACTTTACTTTTCCCTTATGCCTCTCTTCTCTTATGATTTTCATCTCTAAGATATCCTATTTTAGATATGATCTAATTAGGGATTATAGATCTAAAAGTTATCTTTCCATGAAAACTTATTTCATAGAAAAACTCTATACAGAGAGGGCGTGATAAGATTTTTAGTGTCAGAATTTTTGGGCCGAGTGAAATCCTAGATTTGGAAATCTAGGTTCGGGTGGAGAGATCGAGTGCTGTGAGCATTAGATTTCCACCAAATTTAAAACACATCTTCATCATCCTCCAATATTTTTGTTCTAATTTTTTAGAATATTTAAAAAATTAAAAAGTATATGATTGATTGGATCGATCGTGATCAGCCATCGAAGGCTTCGATGAGGAGCTAGCACTCCAGTGAGGCTGATTGAAACCAGGAGCTCCGTGTGGACCCACCACAGAGGCCAAATATGTGTACGGCTATTATGTGATACCAGACCATTATTTGGTGGACTCAGATTATGATGATCGACTATCCATGAAAAAGTATTATATTTTGAACACATAGATGTAGTAAATAGTTTATTACATAGTTTTATTTTTAGATCTATTGATGTATGCATGCATATTATATTTAGATCCTAATGTGTAGAGTTAAATAATCTGATATGATCAGTAGATAATTAATTAGATTAATTATTTTCCATTGCATCATTGCTATTTTTGAAATATTTTTGAAAGTAGCATGGCAAACCCTACATTATTTTCTTCACAGCTTTCTTGGTATAGACTGCTATCTTGAATGATCAATTGATGAAACCAACATATAAAGTTCTCTGAGCATTGTGCTAATATTTCTTCATCACTTATGCTTAAATTTTTTCTTTTAGCATCTCATCATATTGCCTAAATATGCATAAGATAAATATACTAAAATAAGTAATTAAAGTGTCAGGATTGTGATGGACACTTACAGGACATATGGGTCGACCTCCGTGCAGTTTAGCAAAACATGTCTCTGTCTATCAAAGTTTAGTATCGGAGAAAATCTAGTAAAGCTCGAGCCTAAATTCTCTAATGAGATAGACAAATATTAAGATCTCTCACTCTAATCCCTCAGTACCACCATTATCATTTCGATCCACTTGAGTCAGTTTGGTCTATACATTAGGATTAAAGTAGTGTCAATTAAAATTTAAAATCTCTTCTATTATATAAGCCTCCACAATAGAATCTTCGACTTAGGCCTTATTTTTTACTTTCTTCTTGAGACTGTACATGTATCTTTCAAATAGATACATTCATTTGTACTGTATTGGACCCCCAACCCAAGCTTCATACGCCAAATGAATCACGAGGTGCTCCATGGAGTCAAAGAAGCTAGGAGAAAATATCTTCTCCAACTTGCATATGGTCTCTATACTGCTAGCTTCAAAACTGGAGATATAATCGATGGATAGTTCGATAGCATAAATATCTCTGAAGAAAAGGCTAAATTCGATCAAAAAACTCTATATGGAGTTGGAAAGAAGATCACTTCAAGCCAATGGAAGTAACTGTTGCATAAATACATGGCAATCATGGCTCTTTAGCCTATAGAATCTACAATCTTTGACATTGACGCACTAAGTTAGATTACTTGCATAACCATCTAAGAATTTAAGACTTTTACACCATTCACAAATGTCCTTCAACTACTCCCTTATTAAGGTATAAGATGCTTTTGGCTTCAAAAATTTTTTAGGTGACACCTTAACCAGCTCTAATAGAGGAGGCTTGCATATGTTCTTCATATCTACTCGAGCCTTGGAATTATTATTTGTCTTACCCTTGACATCCATAATAGTATAGAAAATATTATCAAATATATTCTTCTTGATATACATGATGTCAAGGTTATGATAGATCAAATTGGTGGACCAATACTGTAATTCCTAGAAGATGTTTTGCTTCACCCAATTATGAGTTCTATCAAACCCTCAAGGATTCTGCTTGTCAAATTCAATGCCAAATGGGACTTTCTCTAATTGGAATACCCTCTGAAATACTTTCATACCACTGAGTTGCTGGGGTGCATGGTCCTTCTATGTCTTATTCCTCTTGAAACTGTCCAGCTATTTTCGAAAAGAATAATGCTCAAAAAAGAATTGACAAAAACTAATCAAACTAGCAAGGTTTGCGACTATGATCAAGCTAAAATAATTTTATATTCTCCATATAATAGAGGCATGCTAGCTTTCCATAAATGCTCCATCCTGACAGCATCCCATAAGCAAAAATATTGCTAATAGTTCACATCAATATAGCCTTCATTGTAAAATTCTGCTTTTTTGATGCATCAAAAGTACGAATGCCATATGGAGCATAACAATTTTAGCTTATCAATAAGAGACCTTAGATATATATCGATACTTATACCAGGATGTCATGGTCCAAGAATGAGTAATGTAAGAAAGTTATTATGTTCTTTCATGCACATCCTAGGTAACAGATTATATGGAGTAATAAAGACTGACCAACATGAATAAGGGGCTCCTGCATGCCTGAATGATGTAAAATAATTTCTTGATGGACCCAATCAGACATTGCATGTTTTTTGAGAAAATAAAGGATGGCAAGCATCAAATTGCTTTCATGCCTCATTGTCTAATGGATGACACATCATATTGGGGTGTTTGCATGGTCCTTCTTTGTGCTATCTTATCTGTCCAGCAATACTCTTAAATAAGTAGAGCCTCTGAAGTCTAGGAGTGAGTGAAAGATATCGAAGAATCTTATATAAAATATTTTTCTGATTCCTACCCTTTTACATTGGCTTAAATTGGCTTGCACTGCATACGCTGCATGAGCTTTTCTATTGGTCCTCTTTATAGAAAAGCATGCAACCATTATGGCATGTATCTATTTTTTCATATCCCATGCCCAACCCTTTCACCATTATTTTCAAAGCATAGAAGTTCTAAACAAGCTTCTCATCCTTCAATAGTTTTTTCTTTATTATTGCTACCATCCTATCATAATAATTGATCGTTATATTAAGCTTGATCTTCAAGTTTAATAACTCTGATATAGCCGATAGTATAGTAAGTATTTTACATTTCGACCATAGTGGTTCATCAACATTTTTCAGCATATGATAGAAATCGCTACTGCCAGCTTCTAGATCATTCTCCATATTTTAGTTAAATTTAGGACCAGCAGCATCCATAACCACATCCATTATTTTATCTATATCCATGTTCTGCTTAATTCTAACCCTTGTAACTTTCTCCTACATCTCTCCATGTATGTACCAATGCTTATAGTTGGGCATAAATCTACTCTTATATAAATAGATAGTAATTATATCCCTATCAAATATTTCTCTATTGCCACATCTGTTACAAGGACAACAAGTCTATCCTTGACGTAAGAGTGTCGTATTCCCAAAAATAAAATCACAAAAACACTCTACACCCTTTCTATATTCAATAGAAATCTTTCCATCGACTACTTAATGGTCCATCCAACTATGATTCATGGCAGACTATCTAAGAATTTTGTATATATATAAATACAAAGCAATTGCTAAATACTATTTTATCAATCAAAATGGCTTACATAGTAAATTAATGCATCCTATCATCAACTAATAGGTAAAGATAGATCCTATCCCATTCAAAAAATATATTAATTCTATTGATCCATTATAGTAATTAAACGATATGCAATAGGGATCAAAAAAATTTTGACAATATTTTTTCTTTGCTCTCCCATGTAGGAAGAATAAAAGAAAATTTCTGACCAAAATTTTTTTGAACCCTCAGCATACCATTTGACTACTATAATGACTTATAGAATTATTTGCATTTTTCAAACCATCCATAGTAGACAATCAATTGATCAATGTACATAATTTTTTTATTCATATAAAAATAAATAAATATACAGATATAATAGAATATGTACATCAATCAACTGATCGGTATATCGTTCTATGCAATGCAAACTTTATTCAAATTAACACATAATTAATGCTGTCTAGCACTTTCAATCAACTTGAGTGCATAGAGCATGCGAGGACCAAATGCTTTTGATGCTAGCTATGACCCAAGGCCTGGGCATGCAAGGCCCTGGCCCTATGTTTGCAATACTCCAAGACATCTTCTCTCGATCCGAACACTCTACATATTGAGACCTAAATCCCATGCATCTAATTATTTATTTAATTAATTAATTAATTAAATTTTAGTGACTACACTAGCCTATCGCTAATGCCATCACTAATACTAGACAATATCAGTCGATGCTAATACCGTTGCTACTACTACTACCAATATGGTAGGAATGGGGCCATAGGCTAGGGGCTATGAGGTAGAGGCTATGCATTCAAATTGATTGGGGAGGCTAGTGGGATAGGGGTAGCAGGCTCTGGAGCAGCAGCATAGTAGTTGTCGATGGGGTTAGGATGGCCACGAGAGAGGTAGAGCCCAGGTGGCGGGCTCGGGGTTATGGCATAGGAGACATCGATGGGGTCAAGATGATTGCGGGAGAGGCAAGGCCGAGATGGTGGTCTTAGGGTCATGGTGTAGGAGGAACTGGCGGGGTTGGGGTGGCCATGGGAGAGGCAAGGTCGGGGCGGCTGGCTTAGGGCCATGGTGCAAGAGGTGCCGACAAGGTTGGGGCGACTACAGGAGATGCGGGGCTAGGGCAGATGGCTCGGGGTCATGGCGTAGGAGGCATCGATAGGGTTGGAGCGATCGTAACTGAGGTGAGGCCAGGGCTGCGAGGTGGGGGTGGCTGTAAGGGATGTGGAGTTGCGGCAACCGCATAGGAGTGCTGGCAAGCTTCGATGAAGAGGGGCTAGGGTGACGGGCATGGGGTTGCAGTGTAGGAGGTGCCAGTGGGGTCAGGTTGCCAAGAAGGAGGATGCGTGGGGAGTAGAGTATGTCAGAAAGGAAGCGCGGGGAGTGGAGAAGGCCCAGAGAATTTTTTTCACTCAAAATTTTTTTTCCACCGACGGGGTTAGAAAAGGTTTATGGGCATACTATTATCGATGGTAAAATTACCATTGGTAATATAATCAACAAATTCAAAAATTCTATGCTAAAAAGCAATTGCTAATAATACTAATTTTTTAAAGTATTCATTTTTTTTATTAATTTTTTTAAAAAAATTAACTATTATCGATGGTGAACTACCATCGATAATATGGTTGAAAAATAATATTTTCTATTAGTGATGGCACCTTCCATCGTTGATACCAAAACATCATCTCTAATAATATTAAATTTTTTAAAATATTAAGTTTTGATATTAAAATAATATATTTTTAAAATTATTAGCAATGAGAAGGACTCCATCACTAATAATCATAATTTTTTTAAAAAATTATATTTTAATATTAATTTTTTCTTGTAGATCATTTATTGGATGGTTAAAAATTAATATTAGATTTTATTAAATTTTTAGATTTAATTAATTTATGGATTGAGTCTTAATTGATTTAAAATAGATTTAATTTAATTAGGCTTGACTTAATTTGAGGGTAGGATTTTAATATTTTAAATAGAACTTAAATTCAAAGTCTAATTGAATTAGATTTGATAGAATTTCAAATTAGATTCGAATCAAATTTGAGTTGGATTCGAATGGAATCTAAATTAATAATTTTTTTTCTAATTAATTTAAATCAAATCAAATTTAATTAGATTTAACCTAATTTAAAGATAATTTAATTTAAAATCTAATTTAAACTTAAATTTAAACTCTAATTAAATTAGGTTTGATAAGATTTTGAATTGGATCTGAATCAGATTTCAATTAGATTCAAATCGAACCTAAATTAAAAATCATTTACTTCTAATTAATTTAAATTAGATTAAATTTAATTAGACTTGACTTAGTTTAAAGATAATTAGATTTTACTATCTAAGTAGGACTTAGATTCTAAATCTAATTAAATTTGGATTGTCGGGTTTTTGAATTGAATTTGATTTGAGTTCGAATTGGATTTAAATTAAACTTAAATTAAAAATTATTTTTTAATTAATTTAAATCAACCTTAATTTGATTAATCTTAATATAATTTAAGGATAATTAAATTTTATAATTCATGTAAGATTTGAATTCAAAGTCTAATTAAATTAGGTTTGATAGAATTTTGAATTAGATTCGAATCAAATTTGAATTAGATTCGAATATAATCATAGATCAAATCCTAATTAATTTAAATTAGATTTAATTTAAGTAGGTTTGACTTAATTTGAGACTAATTAAGTTTCATAACCCAAGTAGGACTTAGATTCAAAGTCTAATTGAATTAAATTTGATAGGATTTTGAATTAGATTCAAATTGGATTTGAATTAAATTAGAATCGAATCTAAATTAAAAATTATTTTTTTTAATTATTGAATCAGCTTAAATTTAATTAAACTTGACTTAATTTGAAGGTAATTAGATTTTACTATCTAAGTAGGACTTGGATTAAAGGTTTAATTAAATTAGGATTGGTAGAATTTTGAATTAGATTCGAATTGAATCTAAATTAAAATTAATTTCTTCTAATTAATTTAAGTTATATTTAATTTAATTAGTCTTGACTTAATTTAAGACTAATTCAATTTTATAACCTAAGTAAGACTTAGATTCAAAGTCTAATTAAATTAGATTTGACAAAATTTTGAATTGAATTTGAATTGGATTCGATATGTGTTCTAGATTATTAGCGATGATAAATGTGCCATTGCTAATTCCATCATCAATAATATTTTTTAAATATTTTTTTTTAAATTTATTATTTTTTAAAAAATTATTAGCGATGGCATGGTATTCATTGCTAATAGATAAAATTCATGTTGCTAATATTATTTTATTTTTAAATATTATAAAAAAATAAATAATTTTAAATAATTTTAGCGGCTACTTATGTCATCATTAATAATTAAGTAGCCATCACTAATAGTTGATTATTAGCGATGATAAGATTTTTATCGCTAATAATCCAAATTCACCTTCCTTAATATTTTTTAATATTCAAATATTTTTTAAAAAAATTATACTTTAAGAAATGATATTTGTCATCCCTAATACTGAAATTACCGTCACTAATAGTATTAGCAATGATAGTTTATTTTATCGATATTATGGTGGCAAAAAGTTATTATTAGTGATAAAAAAAATTTTGTTACTAATACTATCGCTAAATTCATTTGCAGTGTTCTTAGTATCCCTACATTGCTCTAACCATTCTTTTTGGAGCTTGATCTTAAATTTTGGTACAACTCTTTAATCTTCTACAGTCGAACATTTCGAGCCCTCTCATGATCTGAAAAGTCATACCTTCTCTACATAAAATTAATAGAAGTCAATTATGAAATTATTCTAATCAAGTATAGTATAGACATATCACATGCATATATATATTTAAGATGCACTTATCCAAATCTTCTTTCATAATTGGTTCTTGATAGCAGCATCCATCAATCACTAGTTTATGGATAGTATGAGAATAATGTTAGACCATCTCATAAGCATTACAAAAAAGAAATGCATCTCTGGTTAAGAAATATGTTCCAAAGTCAATCATCTAAGTTGTAGATAATTGTGCTCATGTAATTTGTATATGAGTTATCAATTAATAAAAATTATTTGGCTTATTCATCATAAATTTTTAATCTTTCTTAAATGAATTTTTATGTTATGATGAAATTCTTAGAACCACAATCAATCGATAAAGAAGGATTTATCGGATTGTTCTTAAAATTATTCATGATCAAATGATAGGTTATTAATTAGGAGGATAACTTATCAAGAATAGATCATTGTATGCTGTATGCATTGATTATCCTCATAACCAAGTGGTGTGGAGACATTGAGATCATGAATATAGCACTCTGCTATTAAGAATAGCTAGCAAAGGCCATGGATATAAGTATCCCTCCGATATGAGATCATGATGGTAACTTGCAAGCAACTCACTGTACTTTGGATCGAACTATCTGTATTTATAACATAATGACAAAAGGCTTCTGTGTGTAGTCAAGTACTTGTCGAGTCGATATGTAAGTTAAGATGGGATTAACCACTCTTGATTTCAAGAATGAATATCTCACTGTATTTTAATTTAGCAAAATCTTGGCTTGGATAATCCTTATAAGGAGTTACAGAATTTATAAGGTTGAAACACTATATAGATAAACTATTTGAGATTTGACAGTTAACTCGAAGTCATCCTGAGTATTAAGGGTCAAGGTGATGAATTATATGATAACCATAGATTAGGATTATAGAATATTACTTTACATACATTCGATCTATCCGGACGTTGGGTACCATTGCTAGATGATCATTTTGATTGATAGAAAAATTTATTCCTATACTACCGATTTTGTTTCAAACCTATGGAATCATACATATAAGAGATTTCTATCTGGTCGGATGGTTGATTAATGATTAAGAATCATTTAATGATCAAATCATCAATGCCATTGATGATTGATCAAGTGCAAGTATTATAGGAGGATTAATTAGCAATTGCATTGCTAATTATCTTAATTTAATTGAGTATTAGGACTGAGATCAAGTCTAATTTAGTTTAGACTTGATTAGGTTAAGTCTAATTAATTTATGAGATAAACTAATTACAAGGAAGATCAATTTTCTGTTTGATTAGAATTTGAGTGCACCTAATTTTTAATTCAATTAAGATTTAAATCAGATTTAAATATGGTTTAATCAAATTTAATTATGCTCTTAGTTGGATCAGGATTATCTTTAATTAGGTTGCACCAATCTTAATTTAAATGGATTTAGATTAGGTTTGATCTAGTCAAAATTGGAGAGCCCAATTGGACTGGGACTCTCCCTCTCCCTTTGCACCAACATAGGCCATGCCCTCCTTGTGTTTTCTGCTCCCCCCTCCTCCTGAGATTACGTGAGTTTTCTCATGCCTATGAGAGCCCACACACGCCCACATCTCTTGGTTTTGGAAATTTGTTTGACTAGGTCAAACTAGGGAAGTTATTTTTCCCTTGTACTCTATTTGATAGAGTTCCTTCATTCCAAAACTCTACCCTATATATGGTGCCTAAAAGAATCAATTTTTGATCTGATTATGGCATGGATTAGGAATGATTTCAGCATTGCCTATGCCTAAAAAGAATAGGAGGTTATACTTGCCTTATTCTTTGACTTTTTCAAGTTAGGTCATTGAACTAGAGTAAAATTCCTCTTGGATGCCACCTTAAGAAGACCTTTTAGGCATGAGAAAATAGAGGTTTTACCATGGAAGAGAGAGAGAGAGAGAGAGAGAGAGAGAGAGAGCGCATGTGGGAAGTTGGGGGCTCCAAAGGGGTGGTCATGATGTTTGTTTAAGACAACACTAGTTCTTGTTCTATTGAGAGAAAAAGAAGAGAAGAAGGATCTTCTCTTAAGATTTCTTTCTAGACCTTCTTTTCTCTATATTTTGAGAGATTGGAAAGTATTTTTTCCTTCAATCCTCCTCCAGTTCTTTCTCTCTTGGAGGGTCTAAGAGATTTGAAGAAAGATATTCAGATCAACCATCAGAAGGGATATGCAAGAAACTAGCACTTCACAAAGATCTTCAATCATCGAACCTTCAATCAACATAGGAGCCTCATGTAGATAACTTGTAGAGGCTGGACATTCTGTGCAGCTCCGAGCAATGATTACAACCATGAAAATCAATAGAGGTGCACCAAGATAAAGAGATTTGATCTTTTTTATACCTAGATTTGATCTAGGATTTGCTAGATTTGATCTAGGATATTGATGTGATCAATACCTATTTATTTTCTATTTTAGATTTATTTATGCATCATGTCATATCATAGATCCTAGATATAGGTTTTTAGTGATATGATCACATGCATAAATAGATTAATTAGGTTAATCTTTAATCTTCTACTCGTTATTTTTTTGAAAGTTTCAAAATACATGCATGAAACCCTACATAATTCAATGTTATCAGAGCCTAGGTTCTTTTATGACATGATTATGTATGCATTAAAAATAAATCTAAAAAATGTTATCAGAGCCTAGGTTCTTTTATGACATGATTATGTATGCATTAAAAATAAATCTAAAAATAATTTTAAAGATCACACATACTGATTATAAGGTTGTCCTGTTGTAAGATTTTTTCTTATAATGAAAAGATTATCCTAGTATGTGCTGATATGAAAATCCTAATCATGAATAAGTTAGATAAGATCTAAATCAATTTATGATTTATGTTTTAATTTTAAATATAAAATAAATAAATTTTTGATCAATTTTTGATTATTTAAATGAGATCTAAATAATGTTAAGATTGCAAATACTGATTATAAAGCTGTTCTGCTATAAGGTTTATCCCTTACAGTGAAGAGGTTATTCTAATATATGCTGATGTAAAGAACTAAATCATAAATAAATTAGATAAGATTTAAATTAATTTATAATTTTTTTTTAAATTTTAGATCTTAAATTAATTAATTTATGATCTAATTTTTTAAATTATTTAAATGAGATCTAAATGATGCATTTCATGTTTTAGAGCTAGATCCTTTTGATACATATGTTTGACATGTGGCTTTAATTTTGAATCTAAAATTTTTATATACGATATATATGTTTTGTACAATTTAGATTCAAAACTTAATTTCTATAAAATCATAGATTCAAAATACTAGGATCTAATCTGAACATTGAAATAATTCAGATCTAAAACCCTAAATTGAATATGATTCAGTGTAAATTATTTATAATTTGAAAATATTTCAAAACCATAAAATCAGAAAGTAGTTCTGAGGTTTCGAACTCCAATCCATCAGTCTTGAACTTATTTAAGAATTAAGAAATATTTAGGATCTAGGTTTGTGATCGAAAAATTCTAAGTCAATTTCATAACTCATGGGTTAATGTGTTAAAGGGTTAGCAGATCAGATCATTTTTGGATCAAACTTAGGGTTAGAATCAAATATGAACTAAGTTAAGAAATTGATCAAATTTAATTAATAGTTAATTAGGATAAGGTTATTTCTTCTAAATAGATCGGTTTAATAGTTATAGTTGATTATAGTCCATATATTTGATTTTACCAAATAGACCTGATCATGGCTCAGTGATTGATGCATGATAATCTATCGCTATGGCAAGTGTACCAGTCGATCAAGTAATAAAATATGTGAGTAGAGTATCATCCCTAAAGGATTGATAAACAAGTATTGAAAAATTCTTTTCTAAGCTTTATTTAGAGAATCAATTTATAAAAAATAAAGAAAATAAAAAGAAATAAAGAAATAATTAATAAATTATAAAAAGATAGAGAGGGTATAATTATTAGAGTTGAATTCAAGAGCAATAGGTTACTAAGGCAATCGGTTCACCAACTCAATCAAAATAATATTCAAATAATTAGGTTAATTTTGTTTCATATAATGGTGAAGTCTCTTAGGATATTCACTATCCTTTGGTTCAGGTATAGCAAAACTATCAATATTTATTAACTATCTTTTGATTCAGGTATAATTTAAATAAATACTGATGCATTAATCTTTATGAAACTCTCTAATTAAAATATGTTGTGTTCAAAGCATACTAAAATTTCTGCATGCATATGAATCTCAAATTTGATTTAAAAGTTAAGGTATATAAATCAAGAAGCAATAACATAGACGTACTTGATCCATATCATCTATGTTCATCAAAATAATTAGAAGATGGCTAGTAATCTAAAAGCATTAAGCACAAATTTATATACTCCTCATGAATAAAATAATACTAAAATTAAATCATATTGAATATTGCATCAAAAGAGTGGCTACATCTTAGCCTTAGTAAAAGAAATTTGGTTCATGGTAAAAAGAACAAAATAGCAAATAAAATTAAAAACATAAGAATAACCAAACAGTAGACTACTTGTTTGCTAAAATTGGTCATCTGTTGCTCTTGGCATGGAGAATTTGATGAAGAAGAGAACTGCTTGTTTGATCTTGAAGAAATAGAAGAAAAGAAAAATAAAAAAGAAAGAAAAAAAGAAAAATAAAAAAAACTCTCTCTAAACCTCTCCCTGTTCCTCCCTCTCTGTTCTCTATTTTTCTCCCTATCTCCCAGGTTTTGCTTTTTTTTTTAATTAGCGGCAGGCTTTAAATAGAGCAAAAGATGGTCTTAGCTTGAAATCTCATTGAAATTGGGTTTAAAACTCCTGAAACCAGTCAAAGAGAGCCCTGGATTGATTCTGGCCATCGGATGTCAATCAAACGAGACAAAAACCACTTAAAAACTACTTTTAAAACCAGATCAAGTCGGATTAAACCTCAACCATCAGATCAGTGTTGATCAGCAAATCTAAACCATCAGATTTATGCCCCTATAGCTTATTTAAAATCGAGAATCACCACCGCCATTGAATTTTGATCGAGAGCCACATCCGCCATTCGTTAGTGCCAAAATCCCAGCCATCAGATCAAAACCGCAGTGCTAGCAACCGTTGGATCGTGCCTAAGGCCTATGTAGACTAATTGCAAGCCGGGCTCTACATAGACCACCGACTTCTCTGCCAATCCCATCATGTGCTACTGCATGAAATACCAATAGCATCCCACCCAGTGCACTATTTCGGCTCATGGTGGCTCACAAAAATTTCTAACGTCAGTAGGGCATCAATGGGGCATCAGCGATTCAGGCGAGCGGTCGGGCCAAGTCGATTGAGCTAGTTTTCTGAACCGATTTGGTCTGGACCAACCAGATTTAAATATATATATTTTTTATTTTTTTTCTTTAAAATTTGATTTGGGGGCCAATTGAACATCATTTTGCTTAAAATTTATTTTGTTTGAACCAAAAAATTAAGTTCTTCACATTAGTGGCCTTATTTCCTACATAAGATCAATAAAAATATCAAATTCTTAAAAATAAGTTAATTTATTTTATAATTTAATATTTTTATTATTATATTTATAATACTTATCACACCTTCCAACTTAATCATTGCTAGTCGCTTAGTAATTCTTTATTTAATACCATATTTTAATAAGATCCTCCATCATAAAAATAAATTTAGGTTTAAAGTTCAAAAAGTTTAGGAAGCATCACTAACTAAGTAGTGAGCTTTAGAAGCAAATTTTGTAGTCAGCATAATCAGAAGCTTTCTTAAAGTACATCTAAAGATCCACAGCACTTATGTTTATGATGGCTAATATAGCATTTTAGTGTTAACTTAAAAGATAATTGTATCTTCTTTTATCACATATTTTGAATAATTTTCTATACACTCTCAAGTTAAACTCATGAATTAAGGTAGCTTTATCACTACCTCTTTTTTTTTTTTTTTTGCTGAGCATCCTAACCTTCCCTCCACCATTTGACGTGAACCTCCATACTTGACTTAGGTGCAGAGACCCAATTACTAAGTTTTGGACAATCCACATATACTCTATCTTTTGCACTTTTATTTTGTAGGTAAGTAGCTCTTTCCTTAAATTCAAGTTTCTTTGATTGAAATGTATATTAATGATCAATTTTTTGGTGATAATTGAATCCTCAATAGGCCTTATAGTCAACACCTACTTTGCCTTGTTAGTGTGCATGTGCAATTATAAATGCTAATAGTCTTTAAATAACCTAAGTAGGCCGCTAAAAGTCTGACCAACTAATCTACTTTTTAACTTGCTATATTCATTAGCAAATACTTTCTAACTTTCTTTACTCCTAATCTATCTTGCTCAAGATTTTCTTTCTTGATACATGGTTTAAAAAGATCATTATTTTTTAATAAAAAAAATATTTTCTACCCCCTAATTTATTCTACATTGTATCAATGGAGAAAGAAAAAGTAAAGAATGAAATAAGAGATAGGAAAGAATACACCTAATTTAATGTACTATTGGTCCAGGCTGGTTCTTTGAAGTTTTAAAATTTGGGTTGAGCTCTCATTCATCTTTCTCTGCAAAATTGAAAATAAGCCAAAGCAAATAAAAGAGCAACAAGAAACTATAAAAAATAAAAGAAAAGGATCAAAAATGAAATAAAAAGAAATAACCTATCTAGTAGTTCTGATTTATAGTCTTCAGCTTGACTTTCTTGAAGCTCTAAGCTGGATCAATCAGATGCTACTTCAATAGGTATACTTATATTTTTAGCTAAATCCTCTTATGATTGGATAGTGCAAATTTCAATAGGGTCCTCAAACTTACTTTCTAAAGAATACTTATGTATTTATTTATCAATAATATCAATTCAAAAATAATTATGATTATCTTTAGAATGTTTAATATCTTTAAAAATATTAAAGGTAATATGTTCATCTTGGACTCTAAAAATTAATTTTTCTTGTTGAACATCTATTAAAGCTCCTTCAGTAGCTAAAAAGGGTCTCCCTAAGATAAGGAGAACATTGATGTCTTCTTCTATATCAAGCATAATAAAGTCAATAAAAAAAATAAACTTGTTTACCTTTACCTAAACATCTTCCACTATACCTATTGGATATTTGATGGATCTATCAGCTAGCTAAAAAGTGATAGTGGTAGGCTTTGGTTCTCCTAGACCTAGCTTCTTGAAAATAGAGAAAGGCATGAGATTAACACTTGCTCCTAAATCACATAAAACTTTATCAAAACTACAATCACCAATAATGCAAGGGATAGTAAAATTTTCTAGATCTTTTAGCTTATGTGGTAATTTATTTTAAAGTATTGCGGAGCACTCTTCATTCAAATTTATTCTCTCATGCTCCTTCAACTTCTTCTTATTGGTTAGAATTTTTTTAAGAAACTTAGCATACCTGGGCATCTAAGTGATAGCATCTACAAAAAAAATATTAATATATAAATTTTTTAAAATACTAAAAAAATTAAAAACATGCCTTATCTAGATGTCATATTTGTCTCTCTAGGAATGATAGTGGCGGCTCATAGGGCTTCACGTTTGGATCAGCAAATTTTATAACAGGGGACCATCCATCTGTTGGTTGTTTTGATGACTGACGAATTCTGTTTGTTGTTTTGTAGTTTCCTCTTCAATCTTTTTGTTCTAATGTGGCTCCTCCAGCTCTTTACCACTTCTTAGGATGATGGCATTGACTTGCTCCCTTGGATTGGTCTCTGTGTTGCTAGGTAAGGATCCTTGTGGTCTTTCGAAGATTATTTTTGCCATTTGTCCTTCTTGCATCTCCAAGTTTCGAATTGCTACTGCTCAATCCTACCTAAGCTTGGTTTCCAAATTTTGCATAGCTACTTCTTGATTCTAAATAAATTTGGTCTCCAAGTTTCTCATAGCAGTTTCTTCATTTTGCATTAATTTAATCATTAGCTCCTTCATGTTGGACTTCTTTTTAGGTATTTGAAATCCTAGGGATGGTTGCTGTGCTGCATTTTGATTGCTCCATAAAAAGTTCGGATGCTACCCCACCCTTGGTTGTATGTGTTGGAGTAAGAATTATTTTGCTATGGTCTAAAAAAATTACTAAGATAGTTAGCTATATTAGAAATTTTAGCAAAGGGATTACCTATTTGGCAGTTGCTTGTATCATGTCCTCCTCCACACAGCTCACAAATGATGCTCTATACATGCATAACTGCTCCCTTCATGTTGTTGAGTTTAGTTCGAAGAGCTGCAATCTCAGCTATCAAAACTGGGATGCTATCTATTCCATGTACAGCTACTGGTCTTCTCGACATCATGCGATCTGCTTGCCATTGATAACTATTTGATGCCACCTTATCAATCAGATCAAAGTCTTCCTCTTCAGTTTTTTGATTAATGGTACCTCTTGCTGCTACATCAATCATAGAATGATTAGTAGAAGATAAACCATTATAAAAAATTTATACCTGAAGCCATACAAGTAATTGATGGTGTGGACATCTCCTCAGCAGTTTCCTAAAATGCTTTCAAGCCTCATACTGTGTCTCCATCTCCATCTCCATAAAAAAAATATTATCATTACGCATCTTTGCAGTCTTGGAAGGTAGAAAGTATTTGGCCAAGAATTTCTAGACTAGGGCATCCCAAGTAGTGATACAACCTATAGGAAGAGAATAAAACCAACTTTTAGCTTTGTCCCATAAAGAAAAAGAAAATAGACTTAATCTAATAGCATCATCCGACATCCCATTAATTTTGAAGGTATCACAAAGTTCAAGAAAATTAGAAATATGGACATTCAGATTATCCTGCATGTATCTACTAAATTGTATAGTTGATTGAATCATCTGGATCATTATCAATTTTATTTCAAAATTATTTGCTTGCATAGGCGGTCTCCTGATGCTCGAAGCTGCATCGCTATGGATGGTGTGATATAATCATTTAATGGATGATGTGCCGCTCGAATAGCTTCTTATCATCCCTCTGCTGCCATATCTAATCCCAAATTGATATTGTCATGATCTTCGACTGCTATGTTTCTTTCTTGATTTAGTCTTCTGATTGTCCTTTCTATTTCTAGATCAAAAGATAGTAGGTCGCTATGTGTAGTGCGTGTCATGCACCAAACACAAACATAAAAATAAAATAAAAATAAAAATTAAAAATAAAATTTTAAAATAAAGTAATGATCAAAATTTTATTATTATTTTAGACACAACTCCGACAACAGCACCAAAAACTTGATGTATGCTAATCTATCACTATAGCAAGTACATCAGTCAATCAAGTAATAAAGTGTATGAGTAGAGTATGATCCCCGAAGGATTGGTAAACAAGTACTAAAAAACTCTTTTCTAAGCTTTATTTAGAGAATTGATTTATAAAAAATAAAGAAAATAAGAAGTAAAAAAATAATTAATAAATTATAAGAAGATAGAGAGAGTATAATTATTAGGGATGAATTTAAGAGCAATAGGTTACTAAGGCAATCGGTTCACTAACTCAGTCGATACAATATTTAGGTAATTAGATTAATTTTATTTCATGTAATGATGGAGTCTCCTAGGATATTCACTATCCTTTGGTCTAGGTGTAGCAAAATTATCAATATTTATTAACTATCCTTTGGTCCAGGCATAATTTAAATAAATACTGATGCATTAATCTCTATAAAATCCTCTAATTAAAATATGCTGCATCTAAAGTGCATTAAAATTCCTGCATGCATATGAATCTCTAATTTGATTCAAAATATAAGGTATATAAATCAAAAAAAAATAATATAGATGTACTTGGTTCGTATCATCTATGTTCATCAAATCAATTAGAAGATTATCAGTAATCTAAAAGCATTAAGCATAGATTTATATACTCCTTATGAACAAAATAATACTAAAATTAAATCATATTGAATATTGCATCAAAAAAGTGGCTACACCTTAGTCTTAGTAAAAAAAATTTAGTTCATGATAAAAAAAAATAAAAATAATAAATAAAATAAAAAATATAATAAAAATCAAATAGTAGATTGCTTGTTTGTTGGAATTGGTCGTCCATTGCTCTTGGTATGGAGAATTTGATGAAGATGAGAGTTGCTTGTTTGATCTTGAAGAAATAGAAGAAGAAAGAAAAATAAATAAGAAAGAAAGAAAGAAAAATAAAAAAGCTCTCTCTAAACCTCTCCCTGTTCCTCCCTCTCTGTTCTCTATTTTTCTCCCTGTCTCCTAGGTTCTGCTTTTTTTTTTAATTGGCAGCAGGCTTTAAATAGAGCAAAAGGTGGTCTTGGGTTGAAATCCCATTGAAATTGGGTTTAAAACTCTTGAAACCAGTCAAAGGGAGCCCTGGATCGATTCTGGCGATTGGATGTCAATCAAACAGGCCAAAAACCACTTAAAAAGTCCTTTTGAAACTAGATCAAGTTGGATTAAACCTCAGCCATCGGATCAGTATTGATCAGCAAATCTGGACCATTGGATTTGTGCCTATATAGCTTATTTAAAACTGGGAATTGCTGCCATCATTTGATTTCGACCGGGAGCCACATCCATCATCCGTCAATGCCAAAACCCCAGCTAGCATATCGAAACCGCAGCACTAGCAACCATCGAATCGTGCTTGAGGCTTGTGTAGACCGATCGCGAGCCGGGCTCTGCATAGATCGCCGACTTCTCTGCCAATCCTATCACGCACTATCGTGTGAAATCCCCATAATGCCTCGCCCAATGCACTATTTCGATTCATGGTGGCTCGCAAAATTTTTTGACGTCAACAGGGCATCAACGGTTTAGATGGGCAGTCGGGCCAGGCCGACTAAGCCAATTTTTTGAACCAATTTGGTCTAGACCAGTCAACTTTAAATATATATTTTTAAATTTTTTTAGGGCCAATTGAACTCTATTTTGCTTGAAATTTATTTGTTTTGAACTAAAAAATTAAGCTCTTCACATTAATGGCCTTCTTTCCTTCGTAAGATCAATAAAAATATCAAATTCCTAAAAGTAAGTTAATTTATTTTTATAATTTAATATTTTTATTATTATATTTATAACACTTATTAGTGATCAATCTCGAGTCTTTAGGCAGACCAAATCAAAACTGATAAACCGATTGGTATCTAAAATAAGTCTGACATTTCTAGACTGATGGTCTTTAATTGGCAGTCTATTTACCTGACCATTTCTAATGGTATCTAAGGCAAGCTTTGGCAGACCCTCCCACCAATCTTACTTACCTAGTCAATGTGGTTAGTCCGCTTTTGATTAGGTTGCTTATTGACTTGAAATAACCCATGCCATGTAGGTAAATCAATATGACTAATTTTATTCAGTGAGACAAATATAGGTGCCCATGGACCAAAATTGATCCTAGTCCGCATCAATGACTTGAGAAGTCAGTGAGAGTAATTTGTTCCATGTCTTCTCTATCCTTAAATCATAAAATAAATCTAAATCTTCTAAATTATTAGGTTCTTAAAAATGACAAACTTATGGAGATAACTGAGTCATAGCCTTCCATTAAGATGGATGGTAATGGGTTCAATAGTCTGGGTAGACATTGAAGGCACCTTACGCCTGGTGTTCATCAAGATATAGGAATTATCATTCATCATATGATGATTAAGTCACACTCTTTGAACAACGATTAGGTTGGCTAGAGCTTTCCTCAGGTTTAGTCATTATTCGTTTAATGCACTAAACTCAGTCATATTAATGGTTGGACCTAATCAGGATTTTTAGTGGTGGCCCTAGCCTACTAAAAAGATACCTAAGATAAAATCTAATACTAAAAATTATTTAGAAAAATAATTGGTTAAGAATATACCTATAGATGTACATGGGTTGGCTAGAGCTTTCCTCAAGCTCATTTGTAGTCTATGTAGATTCTAGTACCTACTAAAAAATTAAAGTAATTCCTTAAATTGAAGATAGAGGCTACCAATTTATACAAAATAGTGGAAGAACCTTTAGACTAAAGTTCAAGTCTTTAGGCTTAAAATAATTCATATACTAATAGATCTTTGTTTTCTTTTTTTTTCTAGGTTAAAGCTAAACCTTAGCTGCTATGTTCACTATTAGACAGTATTATACTTATGGGACCCAACTTTGATAATAAGTATCAGAAGTTGAATATAGCTCAGCAGCACGAAGAGGTTCCTGCTGGGGCTTTTAGGTCTAGTCAAAACAAAAGGTTCAAGATTAGCCAAAATCAGGCAAAATGCTTCTACTATAAGAAGCAGGATCATCGAAAGAAAAATTATCCTCAATATCTTACTTTTCTTGTTCCCAATAGGTTGAACAAGAGAAAAGAGCAAGGAGTTTCTTATCAAGGATGTTATATGATAACATCTTATAATTTTTCTGTTTGTAATTCTACTATCTGGGTATTGGATATTAGTAGTCCTATATATATTTGCAATTTATTGCAAAGACTACAGGTAAGTAGAAAGTTTAAAAATGATGAGAGATTCCTTAACGTTGGGGATGGAAGTTCTATTTCTAGTCCTAGCTTTACGAATTATCAAATTTGTTTTTATTACAAACATTATCATTTTAAGTGATTGTCACTATTATCCATCATTTATGATGAATATAATCTCTATTAGCCTTTTGACCAAAGATGGTTATCATTTGTCAATAAAAAAAGATTATTATAATATAATTATAAATCATGTTACAATAATGCATGGACAACATGTTAGATATATGTACCCTAGAAGCCAGAATTGGCTAACACTTGTAATACACTTCTAAGGGCAAAATTATAATTTTGACTAATATCAATAAAATGGATTATTTTCGATCACATATGTGTATTTAGTGTCTGTGATATATACTTTGAGTTAATGATAATGATAATTCATATTTTCAAAAGTTGAAAATTTAAGACATGAATAATCATTATTAACTCATAAAATGCTCCCGACCATAGGATCATCACGAGGATGGTGATTGATTTGGAAGGTTGGTATACAATCACTTCTCTTTAGTAGATGAGTCTTAAGTCTATGGTATCGAGACACCGAAGCGAGAGTACAGGTACTCGTTAGAGAATGAGGGCACTGAGCATGACCATCTCGAGTAGTCATTAGGGAGTCTACCTTTTCGTCAATGACTGACTCGATGCTGCAGTAGTGTATCCAGTTCTTTGACCTGAGATGCATCGACAGTTCACCTTGAGGGTGTTATAGTTTGACTACACCATTACTCGGTCTCCTAGCCATTTGGAATCCTGAGGTGTATGTTGGCTATAGCATGTTCATTGTAGGAACTGGATAGCATCAAGATGGAATCTATCTACCTCGGTGGTAGAGGAGCAGCCCTATGATGATCATGAGAATCAAGTCTAGAAGCCCATGGTCATGGCAGACTGAAATAATAGAAAGAGTTTCTATTTAGTTCTTCACATCGGACCTGAATTGAATGATTACATCATATGATAGAAACTAGGGTTTGACAAGTTCACCTTAACCCTAATCTGATCGGGGCTCAAGATAGAAGAACTTAATCACATAGGTAGCTGCACCAAGAGGTTCGCATTCAGCTCTGATGGATTGCCACCATATACTACTAAGTGTCACCGATGGATTTTAGGAGCAATTAGAATAATTTAGATGATCGATCATTCTAACTGTCCGAATCAGAAGAGTTCTGATCCATCGAAAGGAGTTTCAATGATGTCGATGATAGAGATCATGACATATCCCATTATCATAGAAAACTGAACCTAACTAGGTCACATAAACAAGAGTTTAAATCTGGTGACCATCAATTGAACTGATCCAGTTCAATTGATCTGAATGAGATTCAATTAGGTTCAAGAAAATCGTGTTAGCACTCGATTGAACCTAACGTTCTTCTTTTGCTATCATAAATAGTTGTCCTGTCTGAGCCAAAGGAGTTTGTGCTTGATCAGAGGCCTTCACTTTGTCTGACTAGAGCTTGTTCAAGTTAGAAAAGGTTGTCTTATTTTGTAAGACATTACCTGCCATTTTTGGTCACCTGCCATTTCTCGTTCTTTGACTTTGGTCAAAAGTTGACCTTTGACTGGTCAAATGTTAACCATAGACACTTTGACTTTCTATCCACATGTCACACACCTATTGGAGGATTGGTGAGAGCTTATCCCCCTACAGAACCTGACAAGGAGGAGGTGCACACCATCCTTGGCATGCGCCCAAGTTGGAGGCGCCAAGGAGTCCCTGTTGGACAGGGACTCCATCTCTTTTTTTGGATTTTAATTAGAGTTCTCCTAAGAACCAACTTTGACTGGTCTTAGGCACCCTCTAAGGAGGAAATCCAGGGGACTCTATTTCCATCAATCAGATTTAGATTTGATTTCACAAAAAATTATGATTGGTTGGGAAGGAGAGGAGTTGGATCACAGACAGTCTATAAATAAGACCCTACGCCCAACTCAAATAGCATTGAAAAGAATTCAATTCCATGCCCCAAGGCCTCCTCTCCCCTCTTCCTCCATGCCAAACCCACCTTCTCCTTCTCCTCTCCATGCCCAAAGGTGTTTGGGTCCTTGGTTGGTGCAATCCAGATGAGAGAAAGGCAACTGAAAGCTAGAAGGCTGCGCTACTGCATAGGACAACTGCTGATCTTCAAAAAGAGTTTTGAAGATCCTCCAGATCAGATCCAGATCTAATTTTTGGAGATATGATAGAGAAGAAGAGGATCTCTAGATCTAGTCTGAGTGGATACCGATAGAGGCCAGGCACTTGCATGGCTAGATCTAGAACCTTCCGCTGCTTACAGGATCATTAACAGGGTAATAGGATTATCCACTTCAAGGTAAATTAAATTTGATTTAATTTATCTAAATTTATTTTAATTATTAAAATAATAAAAATTAGATCTAAAACATCCTAGATCTGATCTAGATTAAAGAAAAAAATTTTTGAAATATATCTCTTGATCTGATCAGATCTGAACGAACTTGGTCCGGGAAATCAGGATTTTCCTTCAACTGGTATCAGAGCCAAGGTTCTAAAAGTATTTAGATCTGATTTTAAATTTATTTTAATTAAAAAATAAGTGATTTTAGATGTCACATGAGATGTGATCAGATCTGAAATTAGAAAAAATTAAAATTAAATAATTTGGATCTAAGATTAGAAAATATGCATGACTAGTTCTAAAATAGAATAGTTCTATAAAATAGTCTTGCATATTTTTAATTTAATTTGATTAAATCATATTTTAGATCTATTTATTTACTATTTTTTGATATTATAATGGTTATAATAATATCTAAAAAATAGTAAATAAAAATTATTTAATTTTAAACATCATATGAGATATGATTGATGCATGTCTAGACTAGTTGTAGAATAGTTCTACATAATTATCTAGATTAGAATTTATTTTGATTAGATCAATTTAAATCTAATTTTTTAGATTATTATGAGATAATTTAGATCTAAAAATATGCATGATTCGATACATGAGATGTATGCAAAATATGCCATGATTAGATCTAATTTGTATATGAGATATATGATATAGATCTAAAACTGTTTTGTAGTATTGCATGTTCCTGATTAAGGTGTTCCTCTTGGCCATCCGATCATAAGAATAAAGAAGGATTTAAAGGCCCTCTCCTTCCATCCGATGGGGTGTTCTTATGACGTGTAGGGGTGCTGCGTGTTCGTCCTTAATCAGAAATCCAAAACTTACTTTCTGCAAAACCCTAGATCCTGAAATCCTAGGATTTATTATGCATATTTTATTTATGAACCTCACTTAATTAAAAATTAAGATTATGGAATATTAATTAGGTCTAAAATTAAGAATTTTAGATCTAAGACATATTCATAATACTGGGTTCGGGCTTGGGTAGCTCAATTAGGTCTAAGTGGTTGATCAAACCGAATCAAGAGTTGATTAGATGGGATCAATAATGCTTAAATTGACCAGCCTAATAGGATTAAGTCTGGGTCAAGATCAAGTCACGATCAAGCAAGACCTAATTAGGCTCAGAGGTTAGAGTCTGGATTGTAGGCTAACCCAATTAGTTCTGACTCAATAATTTGGTGTCTAAGGTAAGTTTGGCACATACGACCGACTGATTTTTAATTGGAAGCTACTCGACCTGAATGCATTCTTGTATGAGTTAATGGCATATTCCTTCCACTGGTCTCACTTACCTAGCCATATTTGTTGACACAATTCTGATCTAAGGTGGTCAATAATCTGAGCTAACCCATGCCACTAGGTTAGTCATAATTGTTATGACTATGACAAGTCTAGTTTAAAGAGATCTGAATCAATTCTCCTTAAGAAAAGATTAAGTCTGAGGTCTTCCACCATTGTAGATGTGCGGGCCCTTTCCGAGGTTGATTGTTCTCGGCTGGATACAGTGGCTCGGTTGCACCGAAAAGATGCAACCATGTCTATTAGGCATTGGATGCTATGGGCTGGAGGATGAGTTGGGCTCAATATTCTGGATACGGTGAGAGACTCAATTAGAAATTCAGTCTGTGCAAATGGTGGGTCTGACTTAACTAAGAAGTGGATCAATATTTTGGATATGGTGAGATTCATGAATTAGAGACCATGTTTGGGTGCACCATGATTAGAGAATCATTGAACAAGAGTTGTTCACTCATTGGCTAATCCATCACCAATAACTGTTAGGTGAGGTGATGAGTCAGTTAGTGAGACCGCACCACCCACTAGAAATCATTAATCATGAAGATTTTCACATCTCTATAGAGGGAGTGTAGGGATCCAAAAAAATAGTGGGAGCTAATTTATTTAAAAATAAAATTCTTAAATAAATTGGTCAAGTCATAATTACAGTATCTAACTAGAATCTTTGACTCTCTACAGAAAAATATCTGCGTCCAACCTAATGGCATGTATCCTGGACACATAGACTGACTAATCCCAATTATAAAGATTGGCTTAGAAACTATAAAATAGTTTTGGGTTTCGAGAAGTTAACCCATGTATTGGACTAGGATCCTCCCACCTTACCAGCCCGTCCATCCATTGAATAGAGAGCATCTCTGAAAAAATGGATAGACAAAGATAATAAGGCTAGATATTATATGTTGGGCTCGATGTCTGATGAGCTCCAGCACCAACAAGAAGATATCGATACTGCTTGCCAAATGTTGGCTCATCTGTAGGAGATGTTTGATGAACAGAGTCACGCAACCAAATATCAAGTCATGAAATAATTTTTTAAGGCCAAGATGCATGATGGGCAGTCAGTCCAAGATCACTATCTGATGATGATCAAGGACTTGGAAGAGCTTAAGAAGCTCGGTGTGAAGTTGGACTTGGATCTGCAAAATGATGTTATTCTGCAATCCTTAACTAATGCATATGGGCAATTCATCATGAATTACCACATGCATAAACTTCAAAATTCTTTGGCCAAATTAATGAACATGCTGGTCACTGTTGAGCTTTCTATGAAAGGTTCTAAAGGCTCAGTTCTTGCTATGGAATGGACTTCTTCCAAAAGAAAGTCTTATGAAAAGAATAAGAAGTCTGCAAAAAAGCAGAAGGTGGAAGGAGCAAAGAAGAAGGCAGAACCAAAGAAAAAGGCCAATGTCAAAGGAAAGTGTTTCCATTGCAACAGCGACGGCTATTAGAAGCGAAACTACCCTACTTACCTAGCCATCCTGAAGAACAAGAAGGAAGGTCCTTCTGAAAGTATGCTTATTATTGAGTCTAACCTTACGATTTCTTCTGCATCCAGTTGGGTGCTTGACTCTGGTTCTAGTGTCGGTAATGGAGCAAGAGTTGCTGCAGTAGTCGTGGGAACATACCCTCTTCGATTACCATCTGGTTTAGACTTAGTTTTGAAAGACTGTTTTTATGTGCCTGCAGCTAACAGAAATTTGATTTCTATTTCATGCTTAGCACTAGAAGGCTATGAGATTACCTTCTTTAAGGACCATTGTAACATTCTTTATGAAAGAAATAAAATTGTAAATGGTTTCCTTGTTAACGATCTTTATCAGCTACATATTGATGTACCTATTCTAACTATCGAGCAAAATGTGAATGCCAAATGACCTAGGGATAGTCCAAATGATAGGTATCTATGGCACCTAAGATTAGGTCATATAGCAGAAGATAGGATCAATAAATTGGAGAAAAATGGGCTATTGAGTCCATTGACTTCTAAGTCATATCCAACTTATGAATCTTGTCTTCAAGGCAAAATGATTAAACTCCCTTTTGTTGGACATGGGGAAAGGGCCACAAATCTCCTTGCCCTAGTACATACTGATGTGTGCGGCCCATTTGATGTGCCGACTAGAGGCAATTTTGTCTACTTCATTACCTTTACCGATGATCTATCTAGGTATGCGTATGTGTATCTTATGAGACGTTCCTCGTTGGCAATGGTGCTCATGGTGATGATCCCAAAACCTACAACGAGGCGATATCAGATATCGACTCCGAGAAATGGCTAGAGGCAATGCAGTTAGAAATTGACTCGATGTACTCAAATCAAGTCTGGACCTTGGTAGATCCACCAGAAGGTATAGTACCTATTGGGTGTAAATAGATCTTCAAAAGAAAGATTGGTGCAGATGAGAATGTGGAGACATTCAAAGCCAGACTAGTGGCAAAAGATTATAGTCAATGCGAAGGCATTGACTATCAGGATACCTTTTCTCCAGTGGCTATGCTAAAATCCATCTGCACATTGCTTGCCATTGCAGCCTATTTCGATTATGAAATATGGCAAATGGACATGAAAATGGCATTCTTGAAAGGATATCTTGAGGAAGATATCTATATGGAATAGCCGCTAGGTTTCACATCTAGTGATACTGATCACAAGGTTTGCAAGCTGCAAAGGTTCATATATGGACTTAAGCAAGCATCTCGGAGCTGGAACACTCATTTCAATGATGTGATCAAAATATTTGATTTCATCAAAAATGAAGAGAAATCATGTGTTTTCAAAGGATCAGTAGGAGCGCTGTTATCTTCCTCGTATTGTATGTGGATGACATCCTCCTTATTGAAAATGATATTCCCATGTTGACGACAGTCAAAATATGATTATCCAAGAAATTCTCCATGAAAGACCTAGGTGAAGCATCCTTTATTCTAGGAATTAAGGTCTATAGGGATAGACCGAATAGAATGCTAGGACTTTCACAGAAGATGTACATAGAGAAAGTACTAAAGAGGTTTAGTATGGAAAACTCTAAGAGGGAATTAATACCTTTAGACATGGTATTCATCTTTTCAAGAAGATGTGCCCTAGCACACCTGAGGAAATAGAATGCATGAGCAAGATCCCTTATGCTTCTGCAATAAGGAGTCTCATGTATGCCATGCTATGTACACGACCTGATTTAGCCCATGTTGTGAGTGTCACAAGCAGATATCAATCAAATCTAGGTGAAGAACATGAAACTTCTGTGAAATGTATCCTTAAGTACTTGAGAAGAACTAAGGATATGATGTTGGTCTTTGGTAATGGAGAACTCCAAGTCCAAAGATACACAGACTCGGATTTCATGTCCGATATAGATGATCAAAAGTGGACATCTGAAAGTCTATTTGTGTGCAATGGTGGATCACATATGTATATTTAGTGTCTATGATACATCCTTTGAGTTAATGGTAATGATAATTCATATTTTCAAGAGTTAAAAATATAAGATATGAATAATCATTATTAACTCATAAAATGCTTCCGACCATAGGATCATCACGAGGATGGTGATTGATCCAGAAGGTTGGTGTACAATCGCTTCTCTTTAGTAGATGAGTCTTGAGTCTACGGTGTGGAGACACCGGAGCGAAAGTATAGGTACTCGTTAGAGAATGAGGATACTGAGCGTGACCATCTCGAATAGTCATTAGGGAGTCTACCTTCTCGTCAATGACTGACTCGATGCTGCAGTAGTATGTCCGATTCTTTGATCTGAGATGCATCGATAGTTCACCTTGAGGGTGTTATAGTTTGACTACACTATTACTCGATCTCCTAGCCATTTGAAATCCTAAGGTGTATGTTGGCTATAGCATGTTCATTGTAGGAACTGGATAGCATCAAGATGGAATCTATCTACCTCGGTGGTAGAGGAGCAGCCCTATGATGATCATGAGAATCAAGTCCAGAAGCCCATGGCCATGGCAGAGTGAAATAATAGAAAGAGTTTCTATTTAGTTCTTCACATCGGACCTGAATCGAATGATTACATCATATGATAGAAACTAGGGTTTGATGAGTTCACCTTAACCCTAATCTGATCGAGGCTCAAAATAGAAGAATTTAATCACATAGGTAGCTGCACCAAGAGGTTCACATTCAGCTTTGATGGGTTGACACCATATACTGCTAGGTGTCACTGATGGATTTTGGGAGCAATTAGAATGATTTAGATGATCGATCATTCTAACTGCCGAATCAGAAGAGTTCTGATCCATCAAAAGGAGTTTCAATGATGTCGATGATAGAGATCATGACATATCCCATTATCATACAGAACTGAATCTAACTGGGTCACACAAATAAGGGTTTGAATCTGGTGATCATCAATTAAACTGATCCAGTTCAATTGATCTGAATGAGATTCAATTAGGTTCAAGAAAATCGTGCTAGCACTCGATTGAACCTAACGTTCTTCTTTTGCTATCATAAATAGTTGTCCTGTTTGAGCCAAAGGAGTTTATGCTCGATCAAAGGCCTTCACTTTGTCTGACTGGAGCTTGTCCAAGTCAGAAAAGATTATCTTATTTTGTAAGACATTACCTACCATTTTTGGTCACCTGCCATTTCTCATTCTTTGACTTTGGTCAAAAGTTGACCTTTGACTGATCAAATGTTGACCATAGACACTTTGACTTCTATCCATATGTCACGCACCTATTGGAAGACTGGTGGGAGCTTGTCCTCCTGCTAGAACCTAGTAAGGAGGAGGGCGCACGCCAAGGCACCAAGGAGTCCCTGTTGGACAGGGACTCCATCTTCTTTTTGGATTTTAATTAGAGTTCTCCTAAGAATCAACTTTGACTGGTCTTAGGTATCCTCTAAGGAAAAATCCAGGAGACTCTATTTCCATCAATTAGATTTAGATCTGATTTTACAAAGAGTTGTGATTGGTTGGAAAGAAGAGAAGTTGGATCACAGACAGTCTATAAATAAGACCCTGCGCCCAACTCGAATAGCATTGAAAAGAATTCAATTCCCACACCCAAGGCCTCCTCTCCCCTCTTCCTCCATGCAAACCCACCTTCTCCTTCTCCTCTCCACATCCAAAGGTGTTTGGGTCCTTGGTTGGTGCAATCCAAATGAGAGAAAGGCGACTGAAAGCTAGAAGGTTGCGCTGCTGCATAGGACAACTGCTGATCTTCAAAAAAAGTTTTGAAGATCCTCCAGATCAGATTTAGATCTAATTTTTGGAGACATGATAGAGAAGAAGAGGATCTCCAGATCTAGCTCGAGTGGATATCGGTAGAGGCCAGGCACTTACGTAGCTAGATCCAGAACCTTTCGCTGCTTACAGGATCATCAACAGGGTAATAGAATTGCCCACTTCAAGGTAAATTAAATTTGATTTAATTTATTTAAATTTATTTTAATTATTAAAATAATAAGAATCAGATCTGATCTAGATCAAAGAAAAAAAATTTTGAAATATATCTCTTGATCTGATCAGATCTGAATGAACCTGGTCCAAAAAATTAGGATTTTTCTTCACAACAAAGACATGACATATACATTTTATCATAGCTTGTTAGTATAATATATACATCTAATAAATATCCTAAATTAGATAATATTAAGGATGACTACCTTTGGCATTATAGGCTTGGTCATATTAATAAGAATAGAATAAATAGGTTAGCTAGAGAAAAAATCCTCGATATCAATGATTGTGAATCATTATCGATTTATGAGTCTTGTCTTCTTGGAAAGATAACAAAGTCACCTTTTAATGAAAAAGGTAAAAGAGCCAATGAAGTTCTAAGTCTCATATATAGTGATATATGTAGAACAATGAACATAGTGCCAGAGATGGATATCACTATTTCATTATATTTATAGATGACCTATTTAAGTATGGATACGTCTATCTTATGAAACATAAGTCTGAATTATTTGAAATATTCAAATAATTCCATAATAAAGTAGAAAAATAAACTAGAAAAAGTATTAAAATTTTTTGATCAGATCGAAAAGATGAATATTTATCCAGTGAGTTTTTTGACATACCTAGAAAAGAATGAGATTCTCTTATAGTGGACTCCTAGTATACCACAACATAATCGTGTATCAGAAAGAAAAATTAAACTTTATTAGACATGGTTCGATCCATGATGGGGTTTGCTAGTCTACCTATTTTATTTTAAGTTTATGCTCTTGAGACTACTTATTTTATTCTGAATAATATTTTGAGTAAGTCTATCATAAAAACTCCATATGAGATATGGACTGGGCGTAGACCTATACTTTCTCATCTTTGGGTTTGGGATTGTTTGGCCTACATCAAACATTTGCACATAGATAAACTTGAACCCTAGTTCAATAGATGTATATTTATAGGATATCCCAAGAAAACTAGGGATTATTACTTCTATCATGCTGAAGAATAAAAAGTATTCGATAATAGTAGGGCATTCTTTTTAGAAAAGAAATTCCTTAGAGAAGGAACTAGTATCTATAAAGTTGAATTTGAGTAAGTTCGATCGGTAGAAGAACTGATACAAACTAGAGAACCTACAAACCAGATTTGATTAAGTCAAACTCGGAGCTCATTGAAGAGGCACTGTTAAGAAGATCCAGTAGAGTACCACATCAGTCGGATAAATACTACTATTTAATTTTTGGTCCGAGATCATGATCCTATTGAGCACAATAAGAATAATGAGGATCCGATCACCTATATGGATGCCATGCAGAAGTCTAATTTTGAGAAGTGGCTCGAAGCCAAAAAATTCGAAATGGAGTCTATGAAGATCAATAGTGTATAGATACTAGTTGATCCATCTAAAGGAATAAAATCTATTGGATACAAATAGATTTTCAAAAAAAAGGGATGCAGATGGAGACCTATAAAGTCTATTTGATTGTCAAGAAATATCGTCAATATTATTGTATAGACTATGATGAGATATTTTTTTCATGATAATGCTCAAGTCCATTTGGATAATGCTTGCGATAGCTACACATCTAGACTATGAGATCTGGCAAATGGATATGAAAATAACCTTTTTAAATAAAGTGATGGATGAAGAGATGTATATAATACAATCTGAAGGGTTCACATCCATAGACGAGTCTAAGGTATGCAAGCTTTAAAGATTCATTTATGGATTGAAGCAGGTATCTTGGAGTTAGAATATGCATTTTGATAAGATGATCAAAACATATGGCTTCGTTAAGAATGGAGAAGAACCCTACATCTATAAATAAAAAAATGGTTCTATAATAGTACTTTTTGTATTATATGTGGATAATATTTTCTTAATCAAAAATGATATTCCAACATTATAGAAATTAAAGGTTTGGCTGTCATCTCAATTCTCCATGAAGAATTTGGAAAAAGCATCCTATATCCTAGAGATGAAGATCTACAGAGATAGATCTAAAAGGATACTTGGGTTATCCCAATCTACATATATAGAGACCGTGCTAAAAAAATTTAGTATAGAGAATTTTAAGAAAGGCTATCTATTGATATGACATGAAATTTTTTTTTTTAAGAAGGATTATCCGACAACTCCTGAAGAGAGAGAGAGTATGAGTAGAATCCCATATGCCTTGACAGTGGGATATATCATGTACGTCATGACATGTACGAGATCAGATGTAGCATACTCACTAGAGGTAGTGAGCAGATACCAATCTGATCTGAATGAGAACCATTGGAAGGGTGTAAAGATAATCCTTAAGTATTTAAGAAATACTAAGAATCAGTAGCTCATATATGGAGATACTAACTTAAAACTTATGGGATACAATTATTCTAATTTTCAATCACATCATGATGACAACAAGAGTGTGTCTGATTAATTTTTATCCTAAATGAAGGAGCAATCTACTAAAAAAATTTCAAGTAGAATACCATAGCCGATTCTATTTGCAAAGTAGAATACATCACGGCATCCGATGCTACCAAGGAGGCTGTATGGCTGCGAAAGTTCATCAGCAAGCTAGGAATGACACCCTTCATGGATGGTCCAGTCCTACTATATTATGATAGTACTAGAGCCATAGCTCAAGCTAAAGAATCGGAGGTGCACCAAAGGACCAAGTATATTCTGCATTGCTATCATCTTATTTAAAAGATTGTGGATCGAGGTGAAGTCAAGCTTCAAAAGATCGATGGAAAAGAGAACTTGGCGACCCATTTACTAAAGTCCTCAGAATGAAGGAGTTCGATGAATATAAGTGAAAGATGGATATTTGATATTGTTCTGATTGGCTTTAGTTCAAGTGAAAGTTGTTAGAAAATGTATCCTCAAGCCAATCATCTAAGTTGTAGATGATTATGCTCCTCATATAATTTATATATGATTTATCAAATAATAAAATTTATTTGGCTTATTCATAATAAACTTTGTCTTTCTTAAATAAATTTCTATGTTATGATAAAGTCCTCAGAACCATAATCAATCAATAAAGAAAAATTTATCGAATAGTTCTTAAAATTAGTTATGATCAAATGATAGGTTATTAATTAGGATAATAACTTATCAAATATATGTCATTGTATGTCATATGCATTAGTTGTCTTCGTAACCAAGTGGTGTGAAGATACTGATATGGCATATAGGTAAGATGTAGGAGTACATCTGCACTGAATGTGACCAATATAGTATTTTGTTATCAAGAGTAGCTAACAAAAGCTATGGATATAAGTATCCCTCTGATCTAATATCACCATGGTGACTTATAAGCAATTCACTATACTTTGGTATCGGACTACCTATATTTCTAATACAGTGATGAAAGGTTTCTAGATGCTGTCAAGTACTTGCAGAGTCAATGTATGAGTCAAAATGGGATTGACCATTCCTGATTTCAGGAGCGAATGTCTCGCTATGTTTCAATTGAGCAAAATTTAGATCTGGATAATTCTTGTGAGGAGTCATAGAATTTGTAAGATTGAGACATAATATGGATAAACTATTTAAGAATTGATAGTTGACTCGAAGTCATCCTAAGAATTAAGGGTCAAAGAGATGAATTATATGGTAATCATAGGCCAAGGTTTTAGAATGTTGCTTTACATACAGTCGACCTATCCAGACATCAGGTACCATTGCTAAATGATCATTTTGATTCATATAAAAATTTATTTCTATGCTACTAGCTTAATTTTGAACCTATGAGATCATACACATTAGAGATTTCTATCTGATCGAATGGTTGATCAATGATTAAGAATTGTTCAATGATCAAATCGTCAATACAATTGATGATTGATTAAGTACAAGTATTGTAAGAAAATTAATTAGCAATTAGATTGTTAATTAGCTTAATTTGATTGAGCATTAGGGCTGAGATCAAGTATAATTGAATTAGATTTAATTAGATTTAGTTTGAACTTGATTATGTTAAGTCAATTGATTTATGAGATAAGCCAATTACAAGGAAGATCAATTTTTTTTATGATTAAGACTTGAGTGCACCTAATTTTTGATTCAATTAAAATTTAAATCAGATTTAAATGAGCTCCTAGTTGGACTAGGATCATCCTTAATTAGATTACACTAATCTTAATTTAAATAGGTTTAAATTAGGTTTGACCTAGTCAAAATTGAAGAGCCCAGTTGGACCAGGACTCTTCCTCTCCCTTTGCATCAATGTAGGCCACACCCTCCTTGTGTTTTCCGCCCCCTCCTCTGATATTACGTGAGTTTTCTCATGCCTATGAGAGCCCATGCATGCCCATATCTCTTGGTTTAGGAAATTTGTTTGACAAGGTCAAACTAGGAAAGTTGTTTTTTCCTTGGACTCTATTTGATAGAGTTCCTTCATTCCAAAACTCTATCCTATATATGGCACCTAAAAGAATCAATTTTTGATCTGATTATAGTGTGGATTAGGAAGGATTTTAGCCTGGAAAATTTGTTGCCCACGCCTAATAAAAATAGGAGGTGCCTAAGAGTTGGGCACCCCCTATACTTGCCTTATCCTTTGACTTTTTCAAGTTAGGTCTTTGACCTAGATTAAAATTCCTCTTGGACACCACCTTAAGAAGGCCTTTTAGGCATGCAAAAGTAGAGGCTTTACCATGGAAAAAAGAGAGAGGGCGTGGAAAGTTGGGCGCTCCAAAGGGGTGGGCATGAGGTTTCTTTAAGACAACATTGGTTATTGTCTTATTAAGAGAAAAAGAAGAGAAGAAGGGTTTTCTCTTAGGATTTCTTTTTAAGCTTTCTCTTCTCTATATTTTGAGAGATTCAAAAGTAAATTTTCTCACTCAATCCTCCTCCAGTTCTTCCTCTTTTTGAGAGTCCAAGAGATTCAAAAAAAGGCATTCAGATCAACCGTCAGGAGGAATCTGCAAGTAGCTAGTACTTCACATGAATCTTCAATTGTCGAACCTTCGATCAATATGGGAGTCTCATGTGGACAACCTATAGAGGGCAGACATCTTATGTGGCTCCGAGCAATGATCACGATCATGAAAATCAGTAGCAATGTTCTCGACCCGCGCTAAGGTAAAGAGATCCAATTTTTTTTACACCTAGATTTGATCTAGGATTTGCTAGATTTGATCTAAGATATTAGTATAATCAATACCTATTTATTTTATATTTTAGATTTATTTATGCATAATATCATGTCATAGATCCTAGATGTAGGTATTTAGTGATATGATCACATACATAAATAGATTAATTAGATTAATCTTAACTCTTCCACTCGTTGTTTTTTCGAAAAAGTTTTGAAATACATGCATAAAATCCTACATAGTTTTTCTTCATCTCCCGCACGATCTCCCTTATTGTCCTTCCCTTTTGATCATACTCCATCATGATCTGACGCTAGTACTTCCACACATGCAGCATACATGTGGAGCCGCAAATGTCCTATTAGATGATGCACCTATAATAAAAATATATTATAAATATATAATAATATATATTAATTATATAATAAATAAATAAATAATTGATATAATGAAAACCTACTCTCGTTGGATCGTGCGATGTGGATACCTATGGAGCTATATCAATGGATGGAGTATGTGCCAGAGATGCATAGACTGGTGCTATGGCTGCCAGTGGAGGCTCAGATGTACTGATGGGAGGGGTATGTGCCTGCAAAGCTGAAATCAATGCAGACGTGGATCAAATATGTGCTAATAGTGGCTTAGATGTAGAGCTCCACGTAGCTTGCTGAGAGACGAGGGTGAAAGCTAGATAGCATTTTGATGCCATCGTGACATGTAATGTTAATGAACATTAATAAATACAATCTATTGAACACTAATATTAGTAGAGCATCAATAAATAAATACTAATATTAATACCTAGTGATCAATTGAACTTATCGTCTATTGCCATCTATAATATGGACATCAATTTGGGATCTTGACAACACCAGATAAGTCTTATCCTAGAGGAACACTTAATTTATATGCATGGTCCAACATCATCATCAACCTTGGTATCAACAAAAATATGCCTAGGCATCATCCTCTATTACTTCAAGAATTGATTTTGATGATTATAAAATATTTGAGGGGATTACTAATGATTTTGGCTTGAAAAAAGATCAATTGTATTTCAGATTCAATAAGAAATTTCAAGTTTACTAAAGAAAGATGATGAGGGACAAAATTATAAATTTTATAAAATTAAAAAAAATATATTTTGAAAGCCTCAATAATAAGCCTAGAAGATTTTTGATCTATTGAAGATAGTTTTATAAATTTTGGATGCATAATTTAGAAGAAAATCAAAAAAAAAGATGATGAGAGGCAAAATCATAATAAAGTTAGAAAAAATCTATTTTGAAAGTCTCAAAAGTTAGAATAGAAGATTTGTGATCTATTGAAGGTAATTTCATATTTTTTGGATATATATATTAAGAGAAAATCAATTTTGAAGAAAAGGATCGACCCATAGATCTTCTCTTGCAGAAATGGGCTGATTGGCATGTTGTTCCTATACCATGGGTCAATTCCAGAGTTGACCTTTGCTGTTTTGAAGGCTAAAAATATAGAAAATGAGTTTTTCAAATTTCTATCTTAGAGGTCGACCTCGAGGTCGACTCTTGTGATAGAGGTTGACCCCTACAACAAAAAAACTCCGCAATGGTTATTTTTTAGTCTATTTTGACCATATTTAATGCATATTTAAAGCCCTCGAATGGCTCTAATCCTATCTAGATTTGTCTCTAACACTTATTGAAGATATAAAGGCTCAAAAAAGAGAAAAGAAAATAAGAGATTCAAGTATTCATATCGGCCCTCAACAAAAAGCCCTCTTCAAGCAAAGAAGCTTTCATTTCAAGATCACCAACCCCTCAAAAGCTCATTCAAATCTTTAATAACTTTGAGAAAAATCAGAAAAGCTTCTTTCTTAATTATATAAAATATTTTTAATATTTTTATTTACTTATTAAGGGGGCTAACTTTGTATTTCATTGTTGTTAACACTCATACTCTGTTTTATTATTTTGATTTAAACTTTGGAGATTCCAAAACTTGGAAAGATTGATCCAAATTTTGAATTTGATTATATTAGATTGGCTTGTATCCAGAAAATAAGTATTCTAACTTAAGATAGCTAAGATCGAAGGTACCGATATTGTATTCTTATTGAATACGTTTAGTAGATTTGAATTTTCAAGTAGGAGCTTAGAAAGTAAATATAGGTACAATGTTGGTATCGAACCACTATAAATCTTGCTTGTTTATAATGTTCTTGCTCTCTTTTCATCCTTATTTTGTTAAATACTTGCTCTCTTGCTATTTATCTTTTCATCTCACTTAAATCACCCACCTCATATAAATTGCATATCATCACATTGACTTTGTTATTCTAATTTAGCTTTAAAATTTTAAAAATCTAATTCACCTTCCTCTTTTGGATTGCATAGTTGGGCAACAAGTGATATCAGAGCAGATGCTCTATTATTAGTTGTTGATTTAACCGTTAAGAGCCAAAAATCTTAGCAATCCAAAATAATTTTTTTTTTAATGATGGATATTTTATAGACAAACCCCCATTATTTGATGGCTCAAATTATACTTATTAAAAATTTAGGATAAAAATATTCATTCAAGCACATGACTATAATTTATGAAAAATTATAATCAATGGCCTACACACATCTAATGCATCAATTCATGATAAAAAAATTATTCAAATAAATACTAAAGCAATAAATTTACTTTATTGTTCATTAGACATAAATATTTTACATTCAATTTCTTCATATAATTTAGTAAATTAAATATGAAAGAAATTAAAAACTACTTTTGAGGGAGCAAATCAAAAAAAGATATCAAGCTACCAAGAAGAAAAAAAAACTCACCTTAACTCATGCCTCATGATGCATAAGGATGAAAAAAAGAAGAAAAGAAAGAAATTAAAAAAAAAAGTATTGATTAAGAAGGAGCCAAGCAAAGAAGAGAAGAATGAGAAAGAGAAGAAATGCATGGAAAGTTGTTGCCTCATGGTTCAAAATGATGAGATATATCATGAATACTCTTTTGAATTTACTTTTAATGAATTATATGAAGCCTTTAATGAGTTAATAGATAAACACAAAAAGATAAGACTACAGAATAAAGAACTTAAAAAATCTAATTTATCTTTGGTTGAAGAAAAAAATAAAATTTTGAGTGAAAAAGAAGATCTATTAAAAAAATATAAAAAACATAGTAAAAAAAATATTTTTTAAAATAAATTAATTCTTTAACTAAAGAAAAGAAAGAATTGATTAAATTTGAAAATTTATTAGTTGATGAAAATGCTGAGCTTAAGAAGGAAGATGATATTTTAAAATCCTTTCTAAAAGAAAATAAAAATTTTTTAAATGAAAAAAAATAGCTCTTGAAAGAAAATAAAAACTTAAGAAGAGAAATTGAGGTTTTGAAATTGATAGCTGAAAAGTTTATAATTAGCTTTCAAAATCTTCAATCTTTGGTAAAAACCAATGAGACTATTTTTAATAAAGTAGAAATCGATTTTAATACTTCAAGAAAATAACAAATACTAAAAATATTTTCACAAGAGCTTTAATTAAACATCATACTATTAAGTGTTTTAAGTATAATCAAATTGACCATAAAATTTTGAACTATAATTTTAAAAGAATTGGCCAAATCTTAAGTTATTTTGGTTCCAAAGTAAACCTTGAATATTAACTCCTATGGATCCAAGATGACTTGGGTACCAAAAATCATTAAGTGATTTTGCAGGTGCACTAAGGATCCGAATGAAATGAATGGAAGAAAATTTTTATGGATGCCTTGGAAATGAAAAGAGATGGATATTGATGCATGGTATAATCTAAATTTTTTTTTACATCATACCATCAATGATTATTAAAGTTATTTTGATTAAATCTATTGACTTTAATATAATTTTATATTATGTTTACTTGCTTGAAATTCTTTTCATATATTAGTAAGATTAGTATGATTGAATGATTTTGATGATTTGAATACTTTAATTTTAAAGATCAATATGCTCTCCTCTAAATATCATGTTATGATATGAATTAAAATTATCTTAAAATTCAACATAATATAATAGCTTTCTCATATCAATTTTGCAATTGATAAACTTAAATTAAAAGATGCTTAATTGGATATGAATATTTTTACGTTACTGAACATACAAGTAAAACTATGTTTGACATTCTTCCATAAAATGCTAAATTATTAAACTTTTAATAAAAATTTTGTATGAAATAAAGTACTTGAAGATAAGACATTCAATCACAAAAATTACGTGCTTGATGTGTTGAATAATATTGCATATTAGCTTATCCCTAAGGATTTGGAATTTCATAGTTCAACCAAAACTGATGGAGCCTATATTTAGATTTTTTTTTACATGAGTCCCTTGACTTGATAATCTTGCCCCCATGATTGATTAATTCTTGATCCCTCAATTTGACTTAAAAATCTTTCTTGATCATCGATTTAATTGCCTATTGATTCTTATTCAACTTGATTAAATATTCTTGAATCAAAAACTACTTGAACTATTTTCTGCTTCAAGAAGCTGACTCCTAGTTTCATTAGAGTCGATCTCTCTTTAGGAGTTGACTCCTGATTTAGTAGGAGTTGACCTTTTTTTTGGAATTAGTTCTCCTATTTGAAAATATCCCATGGCTCTATCATTTTATTATCAATTTTCTTGAGTCGTAATTCCTTTCAAACTCCTCTCCTACTAAAATCGAACCTTTCCTCTTTATTTCTATTCTAATCTTGTAGTCCTTGCTCTCCAATGGCACTCTGAAAGTATTTTACTCAAAGAAAGAGAAAGTCTAATTTTCAAAGTGAAAGGTGTGCAAACTGAGATAAATGTTGGTAGCATTGGATGCATGCTACACATATACAAACTAATAGAAATATCTTGGATTATCTCAAGCAGCTACACATTTAAGATTTGTATTTGATCAAGATATGATTGAGGATATTGAGAATATCAGCTCTCATGCTATAGCAGATGATGATGATAAGACTCCTACAGCAGAGCCTACTATAGTAAATATTAGGACAAAGAGCCAGCAGAGTAGCATGAATAAATAGAGATAGCTTTACTTTCACAGATCAGCCATCCAGATACTTGCTCATGATTATCTGATCGACTAGATGAAGATGCATTTATTGAGAGACTTTTCATCAACATCATAGCGTCAGTCTATGCAAAGCTTTAGAGTTATATATTAGAGGCACATCAAATGAGATGAGATCAGATGGAGGAATTATCGTTGGTCAAAGATGAGTTAGGAAGATTGATTCGGACACTCACTGCAGCAAGGGAGGATGTTCACTATCGGATCCAGTCATTTGGAGATATTAGACTACACTCTCCTTCCACCTAGTCTAGACCTACATCTTAGAATTATCCTGATATATACTTGCTTAAGATGCTAGGATTCCTTTCCATACCTTTAGTGACCCTTTCAATCAATTTTTGGCATCTATATAGGATATAGCACTCATACATTTTGCATGCTTTCATGATTTTATCTTTACAATCATCATTGGATTATAAATAAAAATTTTATTTTTTATAAAAATTTAATATGTTTGATATTATTTATTTGACTCAATTTATGCTTTGCTTGCAAAACAAAAGAAAAGAAATGATTGCTTATTTAAATTAATTAAATATGCCTGATTTGAAAGAAATAAGGAAGAATTAAGAAAAAATACTTTTCTGACGTAGGAGGAGAGTTAAGAAAATAAATTTTTCTAGCATTTATTATGAAAAATTAAAAAAAATAATTTTAAACTAAATAAAAAAATATTATTGAAATATTAAAAATAAAATTATTTTGATCTATTTATGCACTCTTATTGTTCTAATTATTTAATTTTCTTTAGAGAAATCATTTCTATTGTATTTTTTATTTAATCATACTTTGCATGGTTTGATCCTATCATGATTTTTAATAATTAATTAGTATCGAGCTTAATCTTTAAAAAAATATTTTACTTCAAATAAAAATTTTAGATAAATAATTTTTGAATCTTATGAAAAATCATTAATAGGCATTTATTTGTTGCTTGACTTGTTAGTTTACTTATACCTGAGCATTCATGTGATCTTGTTTATTCATATTTTGCATTGGTATCGAAAAAAATTCATCCTTAAGTAAAGTTTCACAATTAGTATCAAATAGATTTTTTCTGCCTTGCACTCCATTACTTTCTTTCAGCAAAAAAAAAAAAGAATATTTATCTTGAATCTAATTTTGCATAGCTTATATGATATCTTTTAAGATAAATTTAAAAAATTTTATATATTTTTTGAACTAAATTGAGTTATATTTCTTAAGAAAAGAAAGATCTAAATTTAAATAGTAAATCTCTCTATAATTTATTGGTATAGTCTATTGGTATCAATTTAAAATAACTTATTAAAATAATTTAATCTAAACTTAATGAATTTATCTTTTTTGATAAAATAAACTAAAACAATTGGTATTAGATTTTATCTCCTTGTACTCCATCTTTTGACAAAAAAAAAAGAAAAGAGAGAAAAGAATGCTTTGTCTCAAATCTAAGTTTGCATAGCCATATTTTAATATAATAATGTTTGAGATAAATTATAAATATTTGATATCTTTTCTAAACTCAATGTATAATATTTCTTAAGAAAAAAAAATATTTTTTTTAAAAAATAATTATTAAAAAAAATTATTGTATCATGATTTGATTGATTATTTGATTGATAGTTGATTATTTGAAACTCAATATGCTTACTTTAAATATGTGCAATAAAGGAAGAAAATACTAAAAAAAATAATTTGATCTTAAAAGACTATTTAATTGAAAATGCCTTTATTTGCAAAAGTAAGGAAGAGAATTTATTTAAGATGAATTAGTTACTAAATTGGTATCAATCAAATTTAAAAATCTAAGCTTAAAAGTCAAATTAATATTAGTTAAAGATTAATATGGTATAAATTAATGGTGCTTAACTTTAAAAAAAAAAAGAAGAAGAATAAATTTAAAAATATCATATGATGAATTTTATGGTATTCACTTTTGAAAATAGAATGCTGCAAATTTATATTAAAAATATCGATATTAATCTCAAATTCTCAATCATTTATCTTATAATTCTCTCAAATTTATACTTTATTTCAATTGATTTCAAACTCTCAATTAAATATCTTATAATCTTTTCAATTTGTGCTTTTATATGTTTATTCAATTTGATTTACTTGATTTAAAGTGTTATTAATTTAAAATAGTATTAGATAAATAAATTATTCTCAAATATTAAAATTTGCTTAAAGTGGTATCATTCATATGCTGATTTTATAATTTAATTTACCATAATATTCTTGATATTCTTAGAGTTGAATTAAATTAAAAACTCTTCTTACTTCAAAAAATAAATTTATAAAATTTTTAATATATAATATAATTTTTTTATAAAATTATTTTCAGCTTTGATACTATCTTTCATACGCTTTCGATACATACATTTTCAATGTTTAATTGACTAAAACTTTTTAAGAAAAGTAAAAAATAAATATTAAAATTGATGTTAATTTTTTTCATGTTATACTTATTTTATTTAATTTTTTTTATTTTTTAAAATTAAATTAAAAATCTAAATTGATGGTATCAAATAGAAATTTGACATCGAACATACTTTTCTTGGTATCAAATGTGCTAAAATATCTTAAAAAACTCTATCTCTTAATATTGACTTAAAAAATCTAAATTAAAATTTTTTAGAAAGAGACAGAGTGATATCAATACAAATTTGATATCAAACATATTTTTTTTCATATTAAATATCCCATGAAATTAAAATTTTATACCCTCCTAAAATTAAATCAAATTTTTTTGAATTTGATATATATATTTTAAATTTTAATTAATTTTGATGATATATTTCAATAATTTATTAGATCATAAAAAAAATGTGTTATGCTTGATTTTTTTGTTCAAAACTTTGAAAAGTTCTATTCCTCTAAAAGCTTAAAAAATATATATTTAAAAATCTAATTATAAAAGTTATAATCATTTAATATGGGGGACAGCCTTTGATATTTGAATTCAAATAAATTTCTGAAAGAAAAGAGATGTTTCAAGCATGTTTTAAATCCAAGGATAAGTTTTCAAAAGGAAGATGATTTATTTGACTTTATTTTTTTGAATTTGATACATCTCTCATTTGATACACTCCTATATCTTATCGATTTTGATAGTTTTTTTAATCCTTTCCATAAGCTCTTTAATGATTATCAAAAATAGAAAGAGGAATGTTGAGTATATGCTTAATGAATTGATTCTTGAAATATTCAATAATTTGATGCTTGAAATCTTAATACTCATTGATTTAAATTGAGATATTATAGTATAATGAATATATGAAAAATGTATAATGAATTAAAGATAAATTAAGAATATTCATGAAGTATGCATTCATATGTTTAATCAATTACTTCATGATATATGTTGGTTAATAGTGATTATATGTGATGCTTATTTTGTATGGCTAACTATTTGTACTTCTAATATGTAATGCAAACTTCATGTTATATCTTTATGTATATTGACTATGGTTTGGATGATATTGTTCTTATGACTCTTATTATATATTGGATATATATATATAGACCTTAATTTCTATGAATGTTGTTTGGATCAATTCTTATGAATGGTGTCATTTGAAATGTTATGATTTCTGCATGAACAAATTAAAATGTTATATATATTTTTTTATATATAAACTCATATTTCAGCAGCAAAATTAGAAATAAAGTAAGGGAAAGCCTTTTTCCATTCTTAAAACACATTAAGATCATAATTAATGATGTCAAAAAGAGGGAGTAGAAAAATAGAAATGGGTAATAAGCAAAATTATGAAAAATTATCAAAGAAAATTGGGCAATAAGCAAACATTTCAAGAAAAATTATCAAAAGAAAAATTGTCAAAGAAAATAACCTAATAAGCAATCTTCAAACTACTCTTGATGCAATATTATTCAAATAATTGTCTATAATGTTCAAGTGATGTATCTTTATAAATTTAAAATTTTTAATCAATGCTTCATATATGTTATATTTTTGCTTATGCTCAAGTATTTTGTCATCATTAAAAAGAAGAAGATTGTTACTCCAAGAATTAATTTTGATGATTATAAAATATTTGAGGGGATTATTAATGATTTTGGCTTGGAAAAAGATTAATTATGTTTCAAATTCAATAAGAAATTTCAAGTTTACTAAAAGAAGATGATGAGAAATAAAATTATAAATTTTATAAAGTTGGAGAAAATATATTTTGAAAGTCTCAACAACAAGCCTAGAAGATTTCTGATCTATTGAAAGTAGTTTTATAAATTTTGGATACATAATTTTTAAAAAAAAAATCAAGAAGAATGATGATGAGAGGCAAAATGATAAATTTTATAAAGTTGAAAAAAATTTATTTCAAAATCCTCAAGAGCAAGAACAGAAGATTTATGATCTATTGGAGGTAATTTTATATTTTTTGGATGTATATATTGAGAGAAAATCAATTTTGAAGAAAAGGATCAATCCTTAGGTCTTACTGAAATGGGCTGATTGGCATGCTGTTCCTGTGCTAAGGGTCAACCCTAGGATCGACTTCTATTATTCTGAAGGTCAAAAATATAGAAAATAGGTTTTTCAGATTTCTATCTTAGAGGTCGACCCCTGTGATAGAGATCGATCCTAGGATCGATCCTGACAACGAAAAAACTCCGGACCAACTATTTTTTAGTCCATTTTAGCCATATTTAATATACATTTAGAGCCCTCCAAAGGCTCTAATCTTGCCTAGATTTCTCTCCAATACTTATTGAAGATATAAAGGCTCAAAAAGGAGGGAAGAAAATAAGAGATTCAATCATTCATTTCAGCCCTAAGCAAAAAATCCTCTTCAAGCAAAAAAGCTTTCGTTTCAAGTTCACCAACCCCTTAAAAGCTCATTCAAGTCTTCAACAACTTTAAAAAAAATTAGAAAAGCTTTTTTATTAATTATATAAAATATTTTTAATATTTTATTTATTCATTAAAGGGGCTAACTTTGTATTTCATTGTTGTTAACACTCATACTCTATTTTATTATTTTGATTTAAGCTTTGGAGATTCCAAAACTTGGAAAGGTTGATTAGAATCTTAAATTGGATTATATTGGATTGGCTTATATTCAAAAAATAAGTGTTCTAGCTTGGAATAGCTAGAATTGGAGGTGCCGATGTTGTATTCTTGTTGAATACGTTTAGTGGATTTGAATTTTCAAGTATGAGCTTGGGATGTAGATGTAGGTGCAATGTTGGTATCGAACCACTATAAATCTTGCTTGTTTATGATGTGCTTGCTCTCTTTTCATCCTTATTTTATTAAATACTTGCTCTCTTACTATTTATCTTTTCATCTTACTTAAATCATCCACCTTATATAAATTGCATATCATCACATTGACTATGTTATTCTAATTTAGCTTTAAATTTAAAAATCTAATTCACCTCCCCCCTCTTAGATTGCATAGTCGGGCAATAAGTGGTATCAGAGCAGATGCTCTTTTATTAGTTGTTGATTTAATCATCAAGAGCCAAAGATCTTAGCAATCCAAAATGAATTTTTTTTTTAATTATGGATATTTTATAGATAGACCCTCATTGTTTGATGGCTCAAATTATACTTATTGAAAATCTAGGATAAAAATATTCATACAAACACATGACTATAATTTATGAAAAATTATAATCAATGGCCGACACACATCTAATGCATCAATTCATGATAAAGAAATGATTCAAATGAATGCTAAAGCAATGAATTTACTTTATTATTCATTAGATAAATATTTTATATTTAATTTTTTATATAATTTGGTAAATCAAATATGAAAAAAATTAAAAACTATTTTTAAGTGAGCAAATCAAAAAAATAAATATCAAGCTCCCAAGAAGAAAAGGAAACTCACCTCAACTCATACCTCATGGTGCATGAGGATGAAAAAAAAGAAGAAAAGAAAGAAATAAAGAAAAAGAAAGTATTGATTAAGAGGGAACAAAGCAAAGAAGAGAAGAATAAGAAAGAGGAGGAATTCATAGAAAGTTATTGCCTCATGGCTCAAAATGATGAGATATATCATGAATAGTTCTTTGAATTTACTTTTAATGAATTATATAAAGCCTTCAATGAGTTAATGGATTAACACAAAAAGATAAGGCTATAGAATAAAAAACTTAAAAAATCTAATTTATCTTTAGTTAAAGAGAAAAATAAAATTTTGAGTGAAAAAGAAGATCTATTAAAAAATATAAAAAAAATGACCAAAAAAAAAGATTTTTTGAAACAAATTAATTCTTTAACTAAAGAAAAGAAAGAATCGATTAAATCTGAAAATTTGTTAATTGAAAAAATATAGAGTTTAAGAAGAAAAATGATATTTTAAATTTTTTTATGAAAGAAAATAAAAAATTTTTAAGTGAAAAGAAAGCGCTCTTGAAAGAAAATAAAAAATCAAGAAGAGAAGTTGAGGTTTTGAAACTTATAGCTGAAAAGTTTATAATTAGCTTTCAAAATCTTCAATCTTTGGTAAAAACTAATGATACTATTTTCAATAAAGTAGAAATCAGTTTTAATACTTCAAGAAAATAGCAAAATACTAAAAATATTTTCACAAGAGCTTAAATTAAAAATCATACTATTAAGTATTTTAAGTATAATCAAATTGGCCATAAAATTTTGAACTATAATTTTAAAAGAATTAGTCAAACCTTGATTAAACAAATTTGGATTCTGAAGGAAATCTTGGATATTAACTCCTATGGACCCAAGATGACTTGGGTACCAAAAATCATTAAGTGATTTTGCTGGTGCACCAAGGATCCAAATAAAATGAAAGGAAGAAAATTTTTATGGATGCCTTGGAAATGAAAAGAGATGGATATTGATGCATGGTATAATCTAAATTTTTTCTTATATCATACCATCAATGATTGTTAAAGTTATTTTGATTAAATCTATTGACTTTAATACGATTTTATATTAAGTTTACTTGCTTGAAATTCTTTTCATATATTAATAAGATTAGTATGATTGAATAATTTTGATGATTTAAATACTTTAATTTTAAAGATCAATATGCGCTCCTCTAAATATCATGTTATGATATGAATTAAAATTATCTTAAAATTCAATATGATATAATAGCTTCCCCATATCAATTTTGTAATCGATAAACTTAAATTAAAAGATGCTTAATTGGATATGAATATTTTTAAGTTACTGAACATACAAGTAAAACTATGTTTGACATTCTCTCATAAAATGCTAAATTATTAAACTTTTAATAAAAATTTTGTATGAAATAAAATACTTGAAGATAAGACATTCAATCACAAAAATTACATGCTTGATTTGTTGAATAACATTACATATTAGCTTATCCCTAAGGATTTAGAATTTCATAGTTCAACCAAAACTCATAGAGCCTATATCTAGATTTTATTTTACATGAGTCCCTTGACTTGATAATCTTGCCCCCATAATTGGTTAGTTTTTGATCCCCTAATTTGACTTAAATATCTTTCTTGATCATCGATTAAATTGTCTATTGATTCTTATTCAATTTGATTAAATTTTTTTGAATCAAAAACTACTTGAACTATTTTCTGCTTCGAGGAGCCGACTCCTAGTTTCATTGGAGTCGACCTCTCTTCAGGAGCCGACTCTTGATTTAGTAGGAGTAGACCTTTTTTTTGGAATTAGTTCTCCTATTTGAAAATATTCCAAGGCTCTATCATTTCATTGTCAATTTTCTCGAGCCATAATTTCTTTTAAATCCTGCTCCTACTAAAATTGGACCTTTTCTTTCTATTTCTATTCTAATCTTGTAGTCCTTATTCTCCAATGGCACCCCAAAAGTATTTTGTTCAAAAAAAGAGAAAGTCTAATTTTTAAAATGAAAGATGTGCAGATTGAGATAAATGTTGATAGCATTAAATGCATGCTACACATATATAGATCGATAGAAGCCCCTTGGATTATCTCAAGTAGTTACACATTTAAGATTTGTATTTGATCGAGATGATGATTAAGGATATTGAAGATATCAACTCTCATGCTATAGTAGATGATGATGATGAGACTCCTACAATAGAGCCTACTGCAGTAAATATCAGGACAAGGAGCCAATAGAGCAGCATGAACAAATAGAGGTAGCTTTACTTTCACAGACCAACCATCCAAATACTAGCTCATGATTACCTGATAGACTAGATGAGGATGCATTTATTGAGAGACTCTCCATCAAGATTGTAGCATCAGTCTATGCAGAGCTTTAGAGGTACATATCAAAGGCACACCAGACGAGATGAGATCAGATAGAGGTATTATCATTGGTCAAAGATGAGTTAGGAAGATTGATTCGGGCACTCACTATAGGGAGGAAGGATATCCACTATCGGACCCAGTCATTTGGAGATATTAGACTACACTCTCCTTCTACCTAACCTAAACCTACATCTTAGGATTATCCTGATATATACTTGCTTAAGATGCTAGGATTCCTTTCTACAGCTTTAGTGATCCATTCAATCTATTATTGGCATCTATACAGGATATAGCTCTCATACATTTTGCATGCTTTCATGATTTTATCTTTATAATCATCATTGACTAATCAATAAAAATTTTATCTTTTATAAAAATTTAATGTGTTTGATGTTATTTGTTTGATCAATATATTCTTTGCTTGTAAAATAAAGAGGAAGAAATGATTGCTTGTTTAAATTAATTAAATATACCTGATTTGAAAGAAATAGGGAGAGAATTAAGAAAAATTATTTTTTTGACATAGGGGAAGAGTTAAGAAAGTCAAGTTTCGTAGCATTTATTATGAAAAATAGAAAATAAATAATTTTAAATTGAATAAGAGAAAATATTATTGAAATATTAAAAGTAAAATTATTTTGATCTATTTATGCACTCTTATTATTCTAGTTATTTGATTTTCTTTAGAGAAATCATTTCTATTTTACTTTTTATTCAATCATACTTTGCATGGTTTGATCCTATCATGATTTTTAATAATTAATTAGTATCAAGCTTAATCTTAAAAAAAATATTTTACTCTAAATGAAAATTCTAGATAAATAATTTTTGAATCTCATGAAAAAATATTAATAGGTATTTATTTGTTGCTTGACTTGTTGATTCACTTATACCTAAGCATTCATATGATCTTGTTTATTCATATTTTATATTGGTATCGAAAAAAATTCATCCTTAAGTAAAGTTTCACAATTAGTATCAAACAGATTTTCTGCCTTGCACTCCATTGCTTTCTTTTGGCAAAAAATATATATATATTTTATCTCGAATCTGACTTTGCATAGCTTATATGACATCTTTTAAGATAAATTCAAAGAATTTCATATCTTTTCTGAACTAAATTGAGTGATATTTCTTTAAAAAAGAAAGATCTAAATTTAAATAGTAAATCTCTCTATGATTTATTTGTATAGTCTATAGATATCAATTCAAAATGACTTATCAAAATAATTTGATTTGAACTTAATGGATTCATCTTTTTTCATAAAAAAACTAAAATAATTGATATCAGATTTTATTACCTTATACTCCATCTTTTGGCAAAAAAAAAGGAAAGAGAAAAAAGAATGCTTTGTCTTAAATCTAAGTTTGCACAGCCATATTTTAATATGATAATGTTTGAGATAAATTATAAATATTCAATATCTTTTTTAAACTTAATAAATAATATTTCTTTAGAAAAAAGAAATATTTTCTTAAAAAATAATTATTAAAAAAAATTAACCATATCATGATTTGATTGATTATTTGAAACTCAATATGCTTACTTTAAATATGTGCAATAGAGGAAGAAAATACTAAAAAAAATAATTTGACCTTAAAAGACTATTAATTGAAAATACTTTTATTTGCAAAAGTAAGAAAGAGAATTCATTTAAGATGAATTAGTTACTAAATTGGTATCAATCAAATTTAAAAATATGAGCTTAAAAGTTAAATTAGTATTAGTTAAAGATTAATGTGGTATAAAATAATGGTGCTTAACTTAAAAAAAAGAATAAATTTAAAAATATCATATGATGAATTTTATGGTATTCACTTTAAAAATAGGAGGAGAGATATTTGCTGCAAATTTGTATTGAAAATATCGATATTAATATCAAATTTTCAATCATTTATCTTATAATTCTCTCAAATTTATATTTTATTTTAATTGATTTCAAAATCTTAATTAAATACCTTATAGTCTTTTCAATTTATGCTTTTATGTGTTTATTCAATTTAATTTACTTGATTTAAATTGCTATTAATTTAAAGTAGTATCAGATAAATAAATTATTCTCAAATGTTGAAACTTACTTAAAGTGGTATCATTCATATGCTGATTTTATAATTTGATTTATTTGAACATTCTTGATATTTTTGGAGTTGAATTGAATTAAAAACTCTTCTTACTCATAGAAATAAATTTATAAAATTTTTAATATACAATGTAAGATCTTTATAAAATTATTTTCAACTTTGATACTATCTTTCATACTCTTTTGATACATATATTTTCAAAGTTTAATTGACTAAAATATCTTGAGAAAAGTAAAGAATAAATATGAAAATTGGTATCAATTTTTTTCATGTTATACTTATTTTATTTAAAAATTTTTATTTTTTAAAATTAAATTAGAAATCTAAATTGATGGTATCAAATAGAAATTTGACATTGAGCATAAGTTTCTTGGTATCAAATATGCTAAAATATCTTGAAAAGCTCTATCCCTCACTATTAACTTAAAAAATCTAAATTAAAATTTTTTAGAAAGGAAGAGAGTGATATCAATAAAAATTTGATATCAAACATACTTATTTTCATATTAAATATCTCATAAAATTTAAATTTAATATCCACTTAAAATTAAATCAAAATTTTTTAAATTTGATATATATATTTTAAATTTTAATTAATTTTAATGATATATTTTAATGATTTATTTAATGCATAAAAAAATATGTTATGCTTGATTTTTTTGTTCAAAATTTTGAAAAGCACTATTCCTCTTAAAGCTTAAAAAATATATATTTAAAAATCTGATTATAAAAATTATAATCATTTAATATGGGGGAGAACCTTTGATATTTGAATTCAAGCAAATTTCTAAAAGAAAAGTGATGTTTTAAGCATGTTTTAAATCTAAAGATAAGTTTTCAAAAGGGAGATGATTTATTTGGCTTTATTTTTTTGAATTTGATACATCTCTCATTTGATACACTCCTATATCTTATTGATTTTGATAATTTTCTTAATCCTTCCCATAAGCTCTTTAATGATTATCAAAAATGGAAAGAGAAATGTTGAGTATATGCTTAATGAATTGATGCTTAAAATACTCAATAATTTGATACTTAAAATCTTAATACTCATTGATTTGAATTGAGACATTATAGTATAATGAATATATAAAAATATACAATAAATTAAAGATAAATTAAGAATATTCATGAAGTATGCATTCATATGTTTAATCAATTACTTCATGATATATGTTGGCCAATAGTGATTGTATGTGGTGCTTATTTTGTATGGCTAACTATTTGTACTTCTAATATATAATGCAAACTTCATGTTATATCTTTATATATTTTGACTATGGTTTGGATGATATTGTTCTTATGACTCTTATTATATATTCTGTGTATATATATATATATATATTAATTTTTATGAATGTTGTTTGGATCAATTTTTATAAATGGTGTCAGTTGAAATGTTATGATTTCTACATGAACAAATTAAAATATTGTATATATTTTTTTATATAAAAACTCATATTTCAGCAGCAAAATTGGGAATAAAGTGAGGGGGTACCTTTTTTCATTCTTAAAATCCTTTAAGATCATAATTGATGATGTCAAAAAAGGAGAGTAGAGAAATAAAAATGGGCAATAAGCAAATATTTTAAGAAAAATTATCAAAAGAAAAATTATTAAAGAAAATAACCCAATAAGCAATCTTCAAACTATTCTTGATGCAATATTATTCAAATGATTGGCTATAATGTTCAAGTGATGTATTTTTGTAAATTTAAAATTTTTAGTCAATGCTTCATATATGTTATATTTTTGCTATTGCTTAAGTATTTTGTCATCATCAAAAAGAGGAAGATTGTTACTCCAAGGATTGATTTTGATAATTATAAAATATTTGAGAAAATTATTAATGATTTTGGCTTGAAAGAAGATCAATTGCATTTCAGGTTCAATAAAAAATTTCAAGTTTACTAAAGAAAGATGATGAGGAATAAAATTATAAATTTTATAAAATTAAAGAAAATATATTTTAAAAGCCTCAACAACAAGTCTAGAAGATTTTTGATCTATTAGACATATTTTTATAAATTTTGGATACATAATTTGGAAGAAAATCAAGAAGAAAGATAACAAAGGGCAAAATCATAAATTTTATAAAATTTAAAAAAAAATTTTGAAAATGTCAAGAGTAAGAATAGAAGATTTATGATCAATTAGAGATAATTTTATATTTTTTGGATGTATATATTGAGAGAAAATTAATTTTTAAAAAAAGGATCAACCCCTAGATCTTTTCTTGCTGAAATGGGCTAATTGGCACGTTGTTCCTATACCAGGGGTCAACCCCAGAATCGATCTCTACTATTCTGAAGGCTAAAAATATAGAAAATAAGTTTATCAGATTTCTATCTCAGAGGTCGACCTCAAGGTCGACCCCTGCGATAGAGGTCGACCACTATGATGGAAAAACTTTATAATGGCTATTTTTTAGTCTATTTTGGCCATATTTAATATATATTTAAAGCCCTCCAATGGTTCTAATCCTACTCAAATTTCTTTCTAATACTTATTGAAGATATAAATGCTTAAAAAGGAGGGAAGAAAATAAGAGATTCAAGTATTCATTTCAGCCCTACGCAAAAAGCCATTTTCAAGCAAAGAAGCTTTCGTTTTAAGTTCACTAATTCCTCAAAAGCTCATTCATGTCTTCAACAATTTTGAAAAAAATTAGAAAAGCTTCTTTCTTAATTGTGTAAAATATTTTTAATATTTTATTTACTCATTAAAGGGGCTAACTTTGTATTTCATTGTTGTTAACACTCATACTCTATTTTATTATTTTGATTTAAGTTTTGGAGATTCCAAAACTTGGAAAGGTTGATCCAAATCTTGAATCGAATTGTATTGAGTTGGTTTATATCCAAAAAATAAGTGTTCTAGCTTAGGATAGCTAGGATCGGAGGTACCGACGTTGTATTCTTATTAAATATGTTTAGTAGATTTGAATTTCCAAGTAGGAGCTTGGAAAGTGGATGTAGGTGCAAGATTAGCACCGAACCACTATAAATCTTGCTTATTTATGGTGTGCTTGCTCTCTTTGCATTCTTATTTTATTAAATACTTGCTCACTTACTATTTATCTTTTTACCTTACTTTAATCATCTAGCTCATACAAATTGCATATCATCATATTGACTTTGTTATTCTAATTTAGCTTTAAAATTTTAAAATCTCAATTCACCCCCCCTCCCCCCTCTTGGGTTCATAGCTTGGCAACATCCTCACAACAACATCCCATTGAGGCCAAGGGATCACTAACATAGAAGACTTGATAGCTTGGAAGGCAAGTATGTACGATTCTTCAGTGCGAAGATGGCGTTGCATGTTGACGATAATAAAACTACACTTATTAGTTTTCTTTCCTAACTGAGATAAGGTGTCAAACCAATCATATTTCATCAAAGTAATTCTTTCTATAGAATAGTAGTATATGATGACTATCTTTTTCATAACCCCATAATAGTTCAGATCTCCCATACGAGGCTGTGAATCTCTCAAGCTAGCGTAACACCCAATTGTGGCGCTCAACATCACACCACTATTTTGTGTTGCCATATTTTGGGCTCGATTATAAATATTGAACCTGTAGCCATTGATGATGAGCCATTTATACTCACGCACGGTACAATTAGATCCCATTGAAAAAGCATGCAGTTTATGACACATCGCCGAGTGGTAATCTCCATACCTAAGAAGATAACATCTAATTAGTAAACATGTTCATATAGAATGTATAAGGCAGGAATATGTACTCGCTTATATAATCTTTAAGCCACTCAAGAAACTCTTTACTATATATTTTCTCTTTCTTCCGCATACTTAGAGCACCACTTTTTACTCTTATGATCTTCTTGTATTTGCTATATAAGAAATAAATTTAAGTGTAATAGGATATTATTATTGCTTAGAATTATTGGCTTCACGAGCAAAGTGGTCGATCTCACATAGAGGTGCTAGAGTGATCTGCAAAATAAAATTCAAGTCGAAGGATTTGACTTCGATGAGGATCCTTTGATGCTCAAGTCAATAGAGAATAATGAAACAACAATGGATTCTCTAAGAGGAATTTTTTTTGCTTACCTGAATCCTCAGGGTTTATGATATTTGTAGACAAAGTGCTTTGCGGATGTTGCACTATTCTGCTAATTCTAGGCCGCTAATCATGTTGTTTCAAGATTAAGACCATTCTTCCAGAATGAGAAGGCTATTACTGACATGATTGAAATGCCTTATCTGCTTTCACGAGTTTAGGTAGAGTGGAAATAGTATGATCGTGGCTAGATCACAACTAGATCGCTGCTTATCTACAAAGGAAATTGCCAATGATGCTAAAGATCTAGTCGTCCGATGTGATTTAAGGGACTTAGATGCTAAATAAGCTGTTATCAGAGCGAATAGCTCGAAGGTGCTCCTCAGTTCGTCCTTCGGGTCAGAGGATATGAGGATTGTCCCTTTGCCTCATTATGCTAAAGTCTTTATGCTGATCCGAGGTACTTTGATCATTGATAGAGTTGATCCGAGGTGTTCACATTACTACCATAACACAATCTCCTAGTGCTGAGTCTGAGAATCAAACAAAAGGACTATTCCCTAAGTGCTGTCTCGGATCAAATAACATGTACTTTTATCTTTAACAATGTCTTTGGCATCTAATGACTGATGATGTCATTTTGCGGCGTAGGTTATTGAAAGTGACCATGATCGAGGGGACTATTCAGCCGTTGATTCTTTTGAGAGAATAATTTAAGAGGTGCCTTTTTGTCTTCATCTTTCCTTTTTTAAATATGCCTAGGAGGTGAGTGAAGAAAGCAACTGCAATAGCAACACTTTCTTCTACTTGAAATTTTTTGTGTGAACTTTAAGAGCGAGATGGATCCCGTAATAGCGAAGATGTTACAGTTATCTTCAGCTCAAAGGAGACAAGCCAAGGCTTTGTCTGCCCAGTCTCAAGCTCCTAGAAGCATTGTCGCTAGGGTTTCAAGTGTTGCTCCTTCGATCGTGCCACTTTCTAATCTGGTGAATAAGAGGGACAAAAGTCCTCTATCGGCGAGCGAGCCAACAAGTGCTACATTGGAGATCAGGTCTAGATCGACGAATCTGGCGATAGGGGTCATGGTTGAGCTGGTGGATTTAGTAGGGGAAACTACTACAGGTGCAGTTCTACTAGCTTTCTTAGTGAAGGTCGCTGTAGAGGATCTCCCAATAGGGGTGGCAGAGGATGCAGCCCCAAGGTTATGGACATGGCCGAGTTCTTGGTGCCGACTAGATCAATCAAAATCAAGGATGCAGCCCCTGCCATGAGTTTTCTTCTAGCTTACGTGTAAGCGGAAACTTCTTGAGCGACGCCTTCTCCTCTAACTACTACTAAAACTCTAAGAACTGTTGCAGAGTTCCTAAGGAGCCTTCTCTTATTTAAGGAGAGACAAGCTTTGAGAGGAAAAGGTGCTCAATGTCAGATGGTGGGTGCCCTTAGATCCTTGGCTTTGATAGGGCATTACTTAGTTAATTTTGCTGGAATTACTTCTGGGGCTTTAGCTTTAGAATTGGCCAAAGCAAAGGAGGAGATCAACAGGTTAAGATACTATCAAGGGCAAAAGAAGGCCGCTAATGTCGATTTGACTAAGGTGATTGATTGCTCTAAGAAGATGCTTTTCGAGGCTCGAGAGATGATCAATCGCTGAGATGATGAATTAAGAAGAGCCTGTAGATGGAATAAAGACCTCGAAAGGTAGAGGTCTGAAGCTGAACAAGACTATCATCGAGCCCATGATGGCATTGACCATCTGAGGAGGATGCTTGAGGGGAGAAGAAACTCGACGTCCCAGATTTGTTCTCCAAGGGATTCTAGCAAGGGGCCAACTAAAAGACCTAGGACCTCTGATAGAGAGCATCATGAGGAGAAGGTATCCTGAAGGTTTTTCAGCCAGAGAAGCACTTAAAATTTGAGAACCTTCAGCATCCCAGATCGAGCTTCAAAAGGTGAATGAAAGGCTTGACCGATTGTGTAAGAATGGGACTAAAATTGTAATCAAGACCTGCAAATTGGGATTTTTTGCTAGTTTTGAGAGCTGTAAGGAAATGGCCCGGGTTCATCTTCCAATGGATGATGCTAAATCTTTGTGAATGGATCCATCAAACAAGAGTTTGAAGACCATGATTGATCATTGTCTTGGTAGATTTGTGAGTGCATCTGATATCCTTGTGGGGACAAACAAGGTTGACTCTGCTATACAAAGTAAGGAAGCCGACACTAAAGAGGGCCATTCTAGAGCTAACCATTGAGAATTTTTTTTCTTTTTTGTAAGCCAATGCGGCGTTTAAAATTTATGAATGAAATATTATTTTTGTCAAAGCAATTTCTTCCTTCTCCCTCCTCCTTATTACGCTTCAAGCTTGTAATTTGAATTCTGATCTGACGTGCATTTTGTCATTTTTGAAGTATTTTTTAGGAAATTTGAATGAATTCGACGGAAATGGAATTGAAACCATCTCTTACATGGTGATTATTGCTGCACATCTCTTCGGAGGTGGCGTAAGGCATGATTACAAACATTTGTATTAGTTGTCATATCAACGATAGAGGCTGCATCCAATTGACACTCACCACGTGTCTGGGTTGTATCGATTTATGTTTTCTACATTTAATGCTCTGAAAAAGATGAATCATTTGAAAATCCCTTCGATTTGATATGAATATAAGTCTTGGATAAGACAAAGGGTTAGGTCCTATCATCCTCTTTTGTCGTAGGTTTTTCATTCAACTATCTTCTTCTACCTCTCTTTTTTCTCTTCTCTTTCAGAGAAATGGCTCACTTGGGTGATGCCAACTTTGCTCTAATGGCCTTTTGGTCTGAAATGATGGAGAGAGACTTAGTGTGGATTCACAGCTAGTTTCATATTCCTTCAAAATTTTAGTTGAAAGTTCCAAAGGTGGAGGAATATGCTTGCAGTCCTACCTCGAGTCGGATCAGTCTTTATGAGGAATATTTGTGTTGGGTTAAGATTTTTTCTTCATTCTTTCTTGGTCATTCTTTTTTACTTTCTCGAGATGTCACTATGTTCAGTGGTTCCAAACTCATGGTGGTGCATCTATGGTTTTACTATGGTGTGTGCTCTAGCTAGGGTTGAACCGAGCATCACACCTTTTTGCTATTATTTTATCTTGCAGAGACATCCTAGATCTCGCAAGTGGTGGTATGTGACTTTCAAGAGTAGAAAGTATTAGAAAATATGTCCTAAAGTCAATCATCTAAGTTGTAGATGATTGAAATTGGTATATGAATTATCAAATAATAATTATTATTTGGCTTATTCATCATAGAAGTTCTATCTTCCTTAAATAAACTTTTAAATTATGATGAAGTCCTTAGAACCATACTCAATCGATAAAGGAGGATTTATTGAACGATTCTTAAATAGTTCACGATCAAATGATAAGTTATTATTGGGATGATAACTTATCGAGTGTAGGTCGCTGTATGTCATATGCATTGGTTGTCCTCGTAATCAAGTGGTGTGAAGATACTAGTATGATATGCAAGTGGAATATAGGAGTATATCTGTATTGAACCTGATCAATGTAGCATTATGCTATCAAGAGTAGCTAGTTAAGGCCAATGGATATAAATGTTCCTTCAATCTGAGATCACCATGATGACTTGCAAGCAACTCACTATACTTTGACGTCAGACTGTCTATATTTATAATATAGATTCGAAAGATTTTTGGATACAATCAAGTACTTATAGAGTCGATGTATGAGTCAAGATGGAATTAACCACTCCTGATTAACTTTAAAAAGTGAATGTCTCGCTGTATTTTAATTTAATAAAACCTAGGTCTGGATAATCCTTGTGAGGAGTCATAGAATTTACAAACTTTGAAATACAATATAGATGATTGATATGAGTATTGACAGCTTACTCAAAGTTATCTTGAGCATTATTGGTCACAAGAATGAATTATATGATAACCATAAACCAGGGTTCTAAGAATGTTGCTTTGCATATATTCGACCTATCCGGACGTCGAGTACCACTACTAGATGATCACAGAAATTGATTCTTATGCTACCAACTTAGGTTCAAATCTATGGGGTCACACACAAAGAGGCTATTACCTGATTGAATAGTTGATCAATGATTGAGAATCATTCTTAGGTCAAACAATCAATACAATTAATGTTTAACCTAATGCAAATATTACAGGAGGATCGATTAGCAATTGAATTGCTAATTGACTCAATTTGATTGAATAATTAGATTGAGATCAAGTCTAATTGAATTAGATTTAATTACAATTGATTTAAATTTAATTAGATTAACTCCAATTGGTTTATTGAATAAGCTAGTTGCAAAAGAAAAATAAGTCCTTATTAGACTAGACTTGAGTGCACCTAATTCCTAATTGAGTTAGGATTTAAATGAGAATTAAATATAGATTAATCTGATTTAAATGGGATTCTAGTTGGACTAGGATCATCCTCTAAATAGGTTGTATTTATCCAAGTTAAATTAGGCTCAAAATTTGGTTTGACCTAGTCTACATTGGAGAAGTCCTAGTTAGACTAGGACTCCTCTTCTTCCCATGCACCTAGATCCCACACCCCCTTGTTTTATTTTCTAAGTTTTACATGAATTATTCCATGCCTAAGAAATGATTCTTACACCCAATCTTCATGTTATTTGAATTTAAATTTGACTTGGTCAAATTTGTTTGAATTAGTCAAACTTTGGAAGAGTTTTAATTTGTTAAAACTCTTCCCTTCCCTTTAAGATTTTTCCCACGCCACCCTCGGAATTTTGTGTGCCTTCTCTCCATAATTTTAGGCATTGCTATTATGTTCTTCTTGCACAAAAAATCTAGGGAGGTGTCCAAGAGTTGGATGTCCCCCAAACTCCTCCTAGTTTCCTAGTTTGACTTGGTCTCCTTTGACCTAGTCTTTCTTAAAACATGGCACCTCCTATTCTCTTGGTATTGGCAAAAAACAACCTGAGATTTCAACACACAAACCAAAGAAAAAAGTGGAGATAGCATGGAGGTTATGGGCACCCAGATCTTTAGAGAAAAATCTTTCTTTTGGACAAACAACTATTGATGTCTTGAAGGGACAAAGAGAGAGAGGGGGGGCATGGGGAATGGATGCTCTAAGGAGTTAGGGCATGGTGATCTCTTTTAGATATGATTTGATTATGTCCTAATGAGAAAAAAGAGAAGAAAAAATAGTTTTCTCTTAGGACTCTTTTAAGAATCTTTTCTTCTCAATTTTGTGTGAATTTTTCTATGAAAAAGATCTGAGAGAAAGAGATCTAGAAACATGGAAATTAATTGAGGAGAAGGTCTCCTCTTGTCCTTGCATGGAGATGCTTCAGGACATCAAAGGTTAATGTGCTAAAAGAGAATATCTATCTTCTTTTAGGATAATTTTATTAAGCTTTTATTTTTTGATTTATGGGAGATCCAAAAGTTGGTCTTCTCTTTTATTCCTCCTCTTATTCTTCATATCCTGGAGTATCCAAGAGATCCGAAAAATATCTTATTGATTAACCATCAGAAGGGATCCACGAAAAACTAGCACTTCGAGTGGATCTTCATTTGACGAACATCCAATCTGTGTTATAGCTTCGTATGGATTACCTGTAGAGGTCAGATACGTGTGCGCCTCTAAGCAACAAGGACAATAATGAAATTCAACCATGGTATTCTCGATCCATATAAAGGTAAGAGGTTCGATCTCTTCTTGACCTAGATATGATCTAAGATTTGATCTAGAACTATTCTAGATCTAGGTATTGATTTGATCAATACCAACCATGCTTAATTTATTTTCATATTTATGTTTGCATCATGACATGTTATAGATCATAGATGTAGGGTTTAGTGATTAGATCACGTGCATAATTAGATTAAATTATTTAATCTATGTCTTCAGATACTTATAAATTCAAAAAAGTTTCAAAATTTATGCATAAAATCTTGCATGTTTTTCAATAGGAAGAACACTCTCCCGCTGATCCAAGGTGTTCCTTCCACTATTCATGGTTGGAAATGGTACTTTCTATTTGTCTCCCATTCCTCAAGCGATGAATGGGGCTTTATGGATTGGAGTGAGCCTTAAGAGGCCATGTTGAAGGATCCACCACTTGATCAGTGCCTAAGGCATGATTTGGAGATCTTGGGCGGCTTCAAGATTCCAGAACTAAAAGAACTCCTTTCCAAACAAACCCTATTCAATGTGGGCATCAATCTAGTCCTGAAGGTGCATTTGGGCTTCTTGCCTTAGGATTATGTTTATTTAGCCTTTAAAATCTAATGCTAATTGGTTGATATTTTGGATCGTAGGGATGAATCCAAGCTTGCCAAAAGTATTGGATCCGAAGACTCTTCGAAAGAGAAAGGCAAAACCAACCAGTGATAGATCTACCCATGCTCGTCGAGCTTCTTCCCGCACCACCAACCTTTGAGTCAAAAGAGCCTGAACCTCATGCCAATGATGATTTCAAGATTGTACAGGTTTGGCATGATTTGAGCTCTCCAGTTCCTAAGGAGGGTCAAAGGAGCCCTCCTGAATGGTTATTCAATGAAGTTATTTTGAGTTTACCGACTCCCAATGTCTCTGACCTCTTTCCAAAGGAGGGGTCGGTCAAGGTTGTTGGGACTTCTGGGATTGCGCCAGCCAGATTGAAGCTTGAGGCATCTATCCTAGAAGATTACGAGCTGGCAAGCAAATCATTCTTTGACTTTCTCTATCCAATCGATGCAAATAAGCTATTGACTGAATCTCCCAAAATAATGAGGCATAAAGCCCTAGATTGCTTTATCCAAGTAAGTTCGAGATGCATGTTATTATGCTTTTCCTAATCTTTTTGCTTTGAGATGCATGACTATCGTAAGTAATCCGAGATGTTTTGGTAGCTAGCCTATTACATGAATGGGTTTATGGAGTTCTCTACTGGGCTTTCGATAGAAGCAAGGAAGCATAAGGCTGATGCCAAAATGCTTAAGATTACACAAGATAAGGTATTGAAGGTGGCCAGAGAGGCCTCCATAAGGATCGATGCTGTCGAAAAAAGAGCTGAGGATGCCAAAATAGCACTGAAGAAGTCTACTAAGGAGAACTCTCGACTGTTAGGTATTAAAGAGGCTCTAGCGGCAGAAGTGGAGGAGCTTAAGGCTTGATCTGCTAAGGCAGAGGTGCTTGAAGTAGAGGCTAAAATCATGCTAAAAATAGTAGAGGAGAAGATAGCTAAGCTCTAGAGTGAGCTGGAAGTGTGAGCTGAGGCTGCTGCTTTAAAGACTGTCGAGAATTTTTGGGCATCGGAAGAGTACAAATACGAAAAGGTAGAATTTGCAATCAACGTCTATGATGAGAAAAAATATTTCGTCCGAATTGTAGTGATAGCCCAGTATCCAGAATTGAATTTAGATTTCTTAAATGAAGTCCCAGAATTGCTTGTTGTTGATGTGGCTGAAGCTCCCATCAGTCCAGAAAATATCTTTTGAATTTTATTTATCTTTTTATCTATATATTTTGGCTTATAGGAGCCGCTATAAAGAAAATTCCATATAAATGAAATTTTTTTATTTTTGATAATTTTTGCTTGATCTTTTTTATTTTACTTTGATCTGAGGAGTTGAGACTTCGCCTCAAGGAGCCTCAAAAAACTTGATTCCATTTTGAGGGCTTACAAATTGATCTTTTCATTAATCATACGTGTAATTAACAAGACATGCTCATTTTTCTACACAATATTAAGTGTGCATAGTTTAAGAAGTTACGTAACCATAATCTTCACATAAAAATCTAATGTACAGCTATGGGGTAGCAAAGCTATCCAATCTTAGACCTGCACGTGGCATGATTTCGATGTTAGCAATTATGACAAATTTTTCTATTTATAGGAAACTTTCGCTTGCCTTTCCTTCCATCAATGATATTTGAGACATTTTGTAGGATAATGTCAGAGCAGTGTGATTTCTTAGAGAGGAATGGAGTTATGTTCCTCTGTTGGGGCTATAGTCATCCACTTGAAAAAGCGAAGAAGATCTAATGGGCTTTGATCAGCTCAAAGATGCTTGCAATGGACATTTTGGCTGTCGAACGTTTAGGTTCTCGATCTTAAGATCTTTGTCATGTTGCTTCTTATATTGGAGGTGGTTGTACCCTCAACCCTAAGAGCTGTGTCACTATTTTCTTGCCTGGTAAGGGCAAGGATCCAATGACTGTTTCTTGAGTGCTTGCATGGTGCACTGCTTTCGAAGGAGAGGAGGAGAGGATCGAGCTGCTGCCGAGGATGAAGGTCTTGATTGCATCTTCTGCCTCGAAGGCTCCCTCTGTTGTGGTCTTTTTGAAGCGCACATTCCTAGGTCAGCGAGGTGTTGCTTTGATGCAAACTGACCGCTTCTTGGGGTTTCCAAGTGCGCATCTACGTTGACACAAGGCACCTTGGTTCGAGGCTATATGGAGTTGGACTTCAAGCTAATATAATTTTGGCCTTGGTGTATTCACCTTAATCTTAGCAGGCACACAATCTCCTTAATCTCAGCGAGCTTATGGCCGCACTATTTCTACTTTAGGATGCAATATCGGAGTGAAGAGGATAGCATCACATTGGAATCTTGATCCCATGGATCTGTTGTAATTTTGGTGTAAAATTTTCTATTTTCTTTTATCTTTTCACTATTTCTTATAACAGCAATACTTGTATTATTGCCCCTATAAGAACTTTTTCTACTATAAATGAATATCATTCTTTATTTTTTGTTTGTCAAGATGGATGTGGACTTTGTAGAGATTGGTCTCGATTCAAGGAGTTCTCTTGTGAGGCATTCCGATCTCAAAAATTTTGCTATTATTCAATTTAGACCTGCAAAACTTTGCTAAATTAATATCTCAATTAGAGGGATCTTGTGTGAAGTAGTTCCAATCTAGAAAACTTACTGAGTTAACATCCTGATCAAAGGGACCTTGTATAAAGCAGTTTTGATCTGAGAAACTTACTGAGTTAATATCCTGATCAAAGAAATCTCGTACAAAGCAGTTCCAATTTGAAAAACTTACAGAATTAATATCTTGATCAAAGGGACCTCATGCAAAGCGGTTCCGATCTAAGAAACCTATTGAGTTAACATCTTGATCAAAGGGACCTTATGCAAAGCAATTTCAATCTGAGGAACTTGTTGAGTTAACATCCCGATCAAAGAAACCTTAGAGAGGTTTCTTCAGAATTCTTCCTGTCATGCAAGCATAAGCCAATAAATTTGAAAATTTATTTATTCAACATTATATGAATCATTATTAATACTTGTGGAGATTGGCTGAATTACAAGGCCTAGGGAGTAGAGTCTCGTTTAGCTACTTTAGATGGTAAGTTTTCAGGTGTATCACCTCATCAACTTAATAGGAGCCTTCCTTATTTGGTGAAAGCTTTCATTGCTCTGTAGTGCTATGAAACTTCAGTTCGCCGAAGGATAAGATCACCTGCCCAAAATTCTATGGCTTTGACCTAAGCATTGTAGTATCTAGCCATCCTTTGGCGATAAGCAGTCATCCTCATTGTGGCACATTTCCTACTTTCTTCAATCAGATCGAGGTTAGTTTGAAGCCATATTTGGTTGGTGTCTTCATCATACTCCTTGACTCTGGAGGAAGGAAGCCCGAATTCCACAAGTATGACTACCTCCATTCCAAATACCAAGTTGAAAGGTGTTTCACTGGTGAGAACTCTTTGGGTGGTTCTATAGGCTCAGAGAATGTGATGAAGTTCTTTTGTCCATGACCCCTTAGTCTGATCCAGTCGGTCTTTTAGGTCTTGTAGGAGAGTTCTATTAGTGACTTCAACCTTTTCATTCGCTTGCAGGTGGCCTATCGAGATAAAATGCTGCTCTATCCCATGGTCTTCACAAAATTCATGGAGTCAGGCACCACTGAATTGCCTGCCATTATCGAAAATCAACACTTTGGGGAGACCATATCGACAGATGATCGATTTTCAAATAAAATCTTGGACTTACACCTTAGTGATGTAGGCTAATGGTTCAGCTTCAACCTATTTCGTGAAGTAGTTGATAGCCACCAAAAGAAACTTGCATTGGCCTAAGACTCGAGGGAATGAACTTAAAATATTTAATTGATAAGACCGTGATATTGTTATTAAGACATGTGTTTATCAGTTTAATTCCAACTTCTTAAAATAATTAAAAATATATAGAAAGTAATAAGTCAGATTGAATCCATAGGGAAGGCAATGCTTTGATTTAAAATCTTTGATTTTTATGAAAAAAAATTTTAAAAAAAATTAAAGTTAAAAAATAAAAGTTATAAATAAAAAATAAAAATTAAATGGTGCAAAAAAATAAACTTGGTACTAAGATCTACTATTTAGATCTTAGCATCTACTTACAATAAAAATAAAAAGCAATAAAATTAAAGAGTAGAAATTAAATTTATAATTAAAAATAAAAAGTATGAATTTAAAAGGTATGAAAATAAAATTTTACATTAATTTAAAGATTCAAAAATTAAATAGATGAAATTAAAAGAATAAAAAAATAAAAGCTAGAAATAGATGATCTTTATCTTAGATCGATATTGGTATTCAGATGGTGTAGAAGATCGGCTCTTACTCTCAATACCGTCTACCTTAAAGCAACTATCATCCCAAACTCGACCTCTATCCTATACCATAGCTTTTTCTTGATCGAAGATAATTACTTTTAGAGTCGGGTGGCCTTTAAATAGAGGAGAGAGAAAGCTGGCATGAAGAATTTGAGTAAAAATTGCATTCAAAACTCCTAGATTGAGTCAAATAAGTCATCTACGAACCTTAGATCTTCTGGCCATCAAATCTAGATCAAACGATCTACAAATTTCCAAAAAATCACTAATAACAACCCAGATCTAATCGAATTCAATGTGGACCATCGGATCAAGCTTGATGGAGAAGATCTGGCCATCGGATGGAGTTCTAGAAGTGTGAATCAAGGTTAGGTGCATCTATCAGCCATTGGATCAAGATCTGAGAGAAATCAGGCCATTGAATCAAGCTCTGGAGCGTTCATAGCCATCGAATCATGCATAGATGTAGTCTGGACTCCTAATTAGTTTAGAAAAATATTTTAACCATTAAATCTACACCAAGATCAACCTGAACCATCAGATGGCATCTTCACTGTACCTATGGATCCTGTGGACTGGGCTTGCTAAAGACTGCATCGAATTATAGCTGACCACATCATCTGAAAAATTGGAAATGCCCCTGAACACCGCATGAAGATTTCTATAAACCCTTTAAGGGTCCACATGCTCTGCATCAGTCATCGATGCACTATAGATCGTGTGGTTTGCTGATGCTAGGATGACGTCAGGCTGGGAGATGCTAGGCTAGGCTTGTTTTCCTCATGCGCATAGGCTAGGCTTGCATTGGTCGAGGTGGTTGGTGGGCTAGATTGGCTAAGGGGCACGCCAGCTAAGCTAGGCGTGCCGACTAAGCGCCCCTTTTTTATTTTTATTTTTTCTTTGGAAATTCATAGCAAATCCATTTTACATCTGATTCATTCCAAATTTGCTTTATTTTGACCAAAAAAATGAGCTCTTTCTATTTATAATATTATTTTTTATAATAAATAAATAAATATATTAATTATTAAAAATAAAAATAAATTAATTTATAAATTAATATTTTTATTGATGAATGTATGGTAATTATCACCAGCCCCCATTGGATGAATGGCCATAGGACTTCAATTGGAGTCAGAAGTTCTGCTAATTAACACTGAACCTTGTCGTTCCACTGGCATTGTTCACACTTTCTGATAAAACTTTGCATGTCTTGTTGCATTGTGGGCCAATAGTAGCCCTGTCGGAGGATCTTATAAGATAAGGATCTACCCTCTAAGTGGCTTTCATAGATCCCTTCATGGACTTCTTATAGGGCGTAGTTAGCTTTAGATGGGTGCAGGCACTACAAAAGAGGTAGAGAAAAGGCTGTTTGTACCATTCATTATGATGCAATACGTATCTAGCGGTCTTGTTTTTGATCCTTTGAGTTTCTTTTCAATCAGGTGGTAGCTCATCCAATCTTAGATATTTTAAAAGAGGGTCTATCCAGCTAAGCTCCTCATTGATTTATTGGACAGCGACAAGCTCTTCTAACCTCGAGATTCTCAAGACCTCAAAGTAGGTCTGTTTTTTCAGGTCGACCGACAATGATGATGCTAGCTTGGACAAGACATCGGCTCTAGCATTTTGTACCCTAGGAACCTATTGGATTTTGAAATTTTGAAAGAATGAGACTAGATCCTTTATCTTTTGGAGGTATTTTCTCAAATTCTTTTCTCAAGCTTCATACTCACCGTTGATCTATCCGACCACCAACTGAGAATTGCTAAAGACCTTCAAGTGCCGGGCTCCAGCTTCTTTGACAATTTTTAGTCTCATGATCAAAGCTTCATATTCTACTTTATTATTTATGGTTGAAAACTCAAAGTGCAGGACGTATGTAGCCACATCTTCTTTGGGATCGGATAAAATGAGCTCGACTCCTGACCTCGACAAATTCAATGAGCCATCAACATGCAGAGTTTATAATTCTTCTTGATCCAACCCCAAGTTTTCATCATCTTTTGAGCTTATGAGGTCTCTTGGCCATTTTCCAACATCTATTTCTTCTAAATTTTCTCTATCCGAGATGATGAATTCTAGTATAAAGTAGGCTAACATTTGGACTTTGATGGAAGGTCTCAATCAATAATGTATATCCAACTCTGAGAGTTTCAAGATCCATTTTGCAATCCGACCCAAAGTATTCAGGCGATGCAACACTATCTTAATTGGCTGATCTATAAGCAGTACTATAGTATAGCATAGAAGTAGGGTCGGAGCTTCCTTGCCATGATAACCAGTGCAAAAATTAGCTTTTCCAACTTGGAGTATCTAGTCTCCGTATTATGGAGGACCTTACTGGTATAATAAATAGGCCTCTATAGCCATCCTTCTTCCTGGATGAGGACTACGTTGATCGCTACAAGAGAAATAGCAAGGTATAATAAGAGCTCTTCTCCTAGTTGTGGCTTGGTGAGCAATGGCAGAGAGCTGAGGTACCGCTTCAACTCCTCAAAGGCTTCTTGGCATTCCGAGGTCCACTGAAAATTTTTTGGCTATCTGAGGGTCTGAAAAAATAGGAGACACCTCTCGATCTAGTTGGAGACAAAACATTTGAGAGAGGCTATTTTACCGATCAGGCATTATATTTTTTTAACTGATTTGGGTGGTGTCATCTTCAGGATCACTTTGATTTTCTCTGGATTTGCTTCAATGCCTCTTTGTGAGACCATGAAACCAAAGAATTTACCAGTTGTAACTTTGAAGGCACATTCCATAGGATTCAATCTTATCTTGAATTGGAAAAGAGTGTCGAAGGTCTCCTAGAGGTCTGCAACATAGTCCTATATTGCATGACTCTTGACCAGCATATCGTCGACATATGCCTCCATATTTTTATCAATCTGATCTTTAAAGATCTTGTTTACCAGCCTTCAGTACATGACCCCTACATTTTTCAGTCCAAAGAGCATCATCTTGTAATAAAAAAGCTCACTATCAGTAATAAAAGCTATTTTTTCCTTATCTTTAAGTGTCATTAGGATTTGATTATAACCGAAGAAGGCATCTATGAAGATGAGGAGCTCATGCCTTGAAGTAGCATCAACCAGTTGATCGATTCGAGGTAGTGTATAGCTATCATTTGGATAAGCCTTGATCAGATCAATGAAGTCAATGCACATGCATCATTTTTCATTGGCTTTCTTCACCAACACGATGTTCGCCAGCCAATCTAGATGCATCACTTTTCTGATGAAGTTGGCTTTGATCAGTTTATCCAGCTCCTCAACTATGGCCTTCTAGCACTCTAGGACAAAATTGCACTTCTTCTGCTTTATTGGATGATAGGTTGGATCCACCTTTAGATAGTGGAACATCACCTATACATCAATCACAGGCATGTCCACAGCTGATAGGCGAAAAGATCAGTATTTGCCTGCAAAAGAGTGATTAGTTGGTCTTTTATTACCTGGTCAAGGTATGAACTGATCTTCATAGTTCAATAAGGATTCTCCTTTCTCAATAGGATTTTCAGGAGCTCCTTTAATGGTCAGGCACGTCCCTCGGCCAAGTCATCCTGAGCGTCCAATCCTATTGGGAGTTTAGGTTGAATCTTCACTTGATCCTCCACTTGGAGTTTGGCGACAAAGCACTAACGAGCCATAGTTTGATTTCCTCGGATTCATCCTATTCCATTTATTGTTGAAAATTTGACCATCAGGTGGTAGCTGGACACCATGACTCTCAATGTCCAAAGGCTGAATCATCTGAGGATTATGTTGTAAGTTGAGAAAAGCTTTACAATGAGAAAGTCTACATGAATCGTCACTTGCTGAGGTGATGTACCCACTATGATAGGAAGCTTGATTATTTCTTCTGGTATTATTGAGCTTCTGGAGATGCCTTGGATAGGCATATCAAATCTACTTAGCCAATCATAAGAAAGTCTCATTTGGTAAAAGATAGAAAAATATAAAATATCAATTGAGTTTTCATTATCAATAAAAATATGGTGTACATTGTAATCATCAATATTAACAATTACAACCATGGCATCATTATGTAGCTATTATACACCTTCTACATCTTGCTCGATGAAGGTGATAGCATCTTCGAGCCTATCCTTAAGTCTGGACCTCTTCGCCACTGCTAATTCGGATGACCCCCTAGTTATCATGTGGATCTCTCCTCGGAGGGATCGCTCTTCTGCCACCACTGGCTCTTCCATCTCTTATACTGGTGCCAGCATCGGGTGTTGAGGCTAGCAAGGTGGTTGTCGAGCTCTTATAAGAGGTCAACATAGAGGAGTTCTTCCTCGGATGAAGTGGTTCGACATTCCCTCTCGGATGAGCCTTTCAATTACATCACAAAGAAGGAGGCAGTCTTCAGTGTCGTGATCATGATTATAATGGTAAAAACAATACCTTACAGAATTGCAACATTCAAGCTTTGTCCATGTCTTCAGAGGCTGAGGAAGCTCGACATGGATCTCCATCAGGATCTCTCCTTGAGTGGTGTTCAGAAGTATATAGTTATGGTGCCATCTTAGAGGAAAGCACTACTAGTCCCTTCGTTGAGGACTCAAATATTGGTGATTTCTAGATGGACCTCCACCCTTCTATATTCGAGGTGAAGATTACAACAAGAATTCTGACTATTAGCGATGGCTAAATATCATCGCTAATAGTCCATATGCCATTGCTAATAATCTTGTCATCGCTAATACCATCGCAAAATCTAATATGAAAAACTCTTATCGCTAATTATCATTATTAGCTCTGATAATATCATAAAATTTAATCTAAAAAATTTTATCGCTAATTATCATTATTAGCGATGGCAACTATTGCCATCGCTAACAACTAATTAGCGATGGCATTAGCGATAAAGATGCCATCACTAAAAATTTTAATTTTTATTAATTAAATTAATAAAAATTTATTAGTAATGATATTTTTATTGCTAATGCCATCACTAATATCTTTTTTTTTTGAATTTTAAAAAATTATTAGCAACAATAATCTACCATCATTAATGCTATCATTAATGATTTTTATTTTTTTAAAAAAATTATAATTAAATAATTTAAAATCTACTAAGAAATAATAATATTTTTAAAATTTATTAAAAAAGATAATAATTATTTAATATAATCATAAATATAAAATTAATTATATTATATTAAATATATAAATTATATAATTTTATATTGAGATATTGCTTTACAAGTATCAAAATTATATATAAATCAAAAAAAAATAGATAATGTCCTCCTCATCCTCTGGCTCATTTTCAACAACTGATGGATGAGAGCCGAATATTCCAATATCCTAAAATAAAAAAAAATATTATTCATAACTTTCGATATGGAGGTGTATCTTTCGATACTCTCCTCCAATTCTCAAATAGATTCTTCCTACACATGTCATTCTATGATACGAAACTATAGACACCCTCAGTCCATCAATTGGATGGTTAGATTGAATTTTTAGCTCTTAAGTTTTCTTTTTCAACTTAAGCCTAGTCTAAATATATGAAGCTTCTAAATATGAAAACTTAAAATAAGTAAAAGAGTTTACTAATAGAATTACTTGATGAGATGGCTAGAACAACCAGCCCAGCTGGTCGCTCAATTATGGATCCTTAAGATCCTCCATGACTGCATCACGGATAGCATTCCAGATGTTCTAAGATTGCTAGCTCAGAAATCTCTGCACGACCTCCTCCATGTGGGCACCACTTCAAATCTGAAATGTCGAGGCCTATGAGGATGCCAAAGAGAATTGAGTTACTGAAGGATCAAAGCTGTGGCCAAATCCTATGATCTGACTTCTACTCATCCCTCTGGTGACTTTGAGCCATCCCTTAAGATCAAGGATGGGCTAAGTGGATGGGTCATCATCATACCGCATAACGACATCCTCCGCATAATCACCTATATATTTCAAAAATATATTAGTTCTAATATGCATATCAGATTCTATAATAACTTAATAAAAATAGTTTAAAATTCTTATCGTAATCTATCATGACCTAGAATCTAAATAATCATCAGTCCTTCTAGATCGGTGTATGGCCTCCCACAAATGCAGTTAGCTTGGTGGATGATCTAGTTGTCATGTCTATAATAAGTAAATAATAAAATTAAATTAATTAAAGCATACATATAAAAATTTTTATAGATCTAGTGAAGAGTACTGATATAGACTTCTTAACAGTCTATTAGCCATAATATATGTGCCGATGGAGCCACCGTGTATCTGATCGAATCTTGCTGGATAGCCTAATTCTACTGAGCCCTCTGCCACCTACTGGCATACTCCTCACTGCTCCACTAGGGTACATAGAATAATGACGTATCAAAATTATATATAAATCAAAAAAAAATTAAGTAACATTATCCTCATCCTCCTGCTCATCTTCAGTAGTTGGTGGATGAGAGTCGGATGTCCCAACATCCTAAAATAAAAAAAAATAAAATATTATTCATAAGTTTCGATACAGAGACACATCTTTTAATATAGAGACTTATATTTCGATATCCTTCTTTCATTCTTAAGCAGATTATTCCTACATATTTTATTCGATAATACGAAACTATAGATACCTTCAGCCCATCAATTAGATGATTAGATTGAATTTTTAGCTCCTATATCCTCTTTTTCGACTTAAACTTAGCCAAAATATGTGAAACTTATAAATTTAAAAATTTAAAACAAGTAAAAAAATTTACTACTAGAATTATCTGATGTGATGGCTGAAATAATAAGTCCAGCTCATCATACAACCATGGGTCTGGATATATGACATATAATATTATTTTAGAAACTTATACATTGATCAATTTTTTCATAACTCTTTTCTTTGCTTGTACTAAAAATCAAAAAGTAAATATTACATTTCTATATTATAAACTTATATACATATTATAATTAAATAAAATAATTATTATAGTAAAAAATAAATTGCTTAAAGTTAAATTACTTGATATGCATCATTTTTTTTGATGATGATACTATCACATCTCTATACAAAAAAAGAGAAGTAATTTTTTAAAAAAAATAATGAGAGAATAAAAAGTATAATAAATAATTAAATAAATAAAAAAAGATGGATGGAGTAAAATTCACTATAAGAAAATAAAATTTTAGCGATCAAAAAATTAATTACTAAAAATTAAAAATCGATCGCTAATAATTTAGCAACTAATTTTGCAATCGAATATTATCAACTTATGATTTATCAATTATCAATGTATCATTATTTATTAATTTTTAATTTTTAATATAAAAAATTACCAATCAATAAATTCAATAGATCCTAAATTTAATTAAATATAATATAACAAACTAATAATGAATCTATAATAATTATTTAAATATATTTATCAAAAATAAAAAATTAAAAATTAATAAAATTATAAAAAAATTAAAAAACCAAATTGAATTGAATCAAAATTCTCGATTCGATTTCTTTCTTATTCGAGTTGATTTTTTATTTTTATTTTTTTGTTATTTCAATTTTTAGGCCAGGTCGGTTAAAATCAAATGAACGGTTCGAGTTCAAATACAAAACACACTTAACAAAAAAAAAATTATTCATGGATTTATCTTTCAGCTGGAGGAGGGGTGATGGGTCGGGGGAGGGGAGTTCTCAGACAAGCTCAAGAAGGACATACGGAGCAAGGGAGGACGCACCGTAGATCAAGAGCCAAAAGGGGGCCATAAGCCATCACATTGGGGTGACCAGCGATGGGAGGGAGGACTCTGGCAGTGTTGGGATGGAGGAAAGGAGGGTAGGGAGGGCTCCAGTGGTGGTAGAAGAGAGGGAGGGCTCCAACGGTGGTGGGATGGAGGAAAGGGAGGGCTCTGGTGGTATCAACGGTGGCGGGATGGAGGAGAGGAGGGCTCCAACGGTGTCAAGATGGAGGAGAGGGAGGGCTCCGACAGTGTTAGGATGGGAGAGAAGGAGGGCTCCAGCAGTGTCAGGATGGAGGAAAGAAGGAAAGGGAGGGCTCCGACGGTGGCAGGACAGAGGAAGGAAGGGAAGGGAGGGCTTTGGTGGTGGCGGGATGGAGGAAGGTGGTGGAAGAGTCAGGGTGGCCGTGGGGTCAGGCTGGGGTTGGTGGGGTTGGGGCAACTGCAGAGTCGGTCTGGCGACATTAGGGCCGACGAGGGTGGGGCAGCCACAGGCATGGACGAACACAAACTTAGGGCTGAGGGATCGGGTCGGCAGGGTCAGCGTGGCTGTGGGACACTGGAGTAACAGGATGGGGAGGGAGGAAAGAAGGGTTGGGAGGTGAGGGGGGTTTGGATGCGAATAAAAGAAGGATGAGGGGCGGAAATGAGATAGAATGAGCATGGAAACAAAATTTTTTTGTCCCTCGGTTGTTTTGATGTTGCAAACTATTAGCAATGGCAAAATTATCATCGCTAATACCATCAGTAAAAGCATTAGCGACACACTCCATTACTAAAAATAAACATCCATTGCTAATACTTTTTATCAAATAATTAATTTTTTTTCATAATTTTAATTAGCAACGATAAACTTGCCATCGATAAAAAAATTATTATTAATATTTTTTATTTTTTTAAATATAAAATAATTTTAAAATTTAATGCCCATATTTATTATTCATTATCTAAATAATTATCATTAGAATATCATCACAAAAGATCATCTTGATTCGATAATTCTAACTATATCGATCAATAAAATTTAATTTTGATAGCCATAAATGATTGCTTGATGATCTGATAGATAGAGACCATCGATGGATTCAAAAATTTGCAACAATGATCTTAATGATATTTATAGTATATTATCAAAATTTTACTTCAATCGGACATCACTATCATAATCATTTTAGCATAGAATAATTTTGATCATTAAATAAAAAATAAATGATCAAAATGCTAAACAGCATCCAATTAAGGAGATTTTATAAATAAATAATCTTTGCTACTACTTTAATCATTTGTATGATGATGATCATAAAATTCAAATCATACATATATGAACCATCTATGTTAAATAGATCTTATAAAAGTATACGTATATTACTTAAGGATTTTAAGAATGAGTATCAAGAGATATATTATTTTGGATCATTCATATACGCATGGTTTGAATTTTATGATTGTCACCATATAAATGATTAAAGTAGTAGTGAAGATCATTTATCTAAAAAATTATCTTGATCGGACGCTATTTGATCTTTTGATCACTCATTTTTTATTTAACGATCGAATAATCCCATGCTAAATTGACCATAATAATGATGTTTGATTGAAGTAAAATTTTGATAGTATCCTATAAATATCATCAAGATCATCATTATTAGTTTTTGAATCCATTGATAGTTTTTATCTATCAAATCATTAAGTGATCATTTATGACCATCAAAATTAAATTTTATTGATCAACATAATTAGGGCTATCGGATCATGGTGACATTTTGTGATGATATTCTAACAATAATTATTTAGATAATGAACAGTAAAGATGAACTTTAAATTCTAAAATTATATCATATTCAAAGTAAATAAAAAAAATTATTATTTTTACAATGGCAACTCCATTGAAAATAGTGCCATCGCTAATGATTATTAGTGATGGCAACTCTGATCACTAATACTTTTTTTTTGTTGCTAATAAATTTAATAAATATTTTTTTTTATGATGGTAATGTCCGTCGCTAATATGCTGTCACTAATGCTAAAAATTATGATAAATAAAAAAAATTATTATTTATAATGGCTATTTTTATAGCTAATAATGCCATCGCTAAAGAATATTAGTGACGGCATTTGTCGTCTCTAATACTTCTTATGCCGTCGCTAATAAATTTAATAAATCAAAAAAAAATTGCAATGAGGATTTCTATCGCTAATATTGCCATCACTAATGATCATTAGCATCAACTTTCGCCATCGTTAATATTTTTTTCCCATCACTAATAATTATAATAAATAAATAAAAAATTTAATGGCTTACTTTTCAATCATTAGTACCATCGGTAAAATCATTATTAGCGATGATGAATCTACCATCGCTAATAGTGATTGCTAAAAGTTATTTAGTGGTATTAGTGATGGCAAATTAAAGTCATCACTAATAATGATTTTCCATTGCTAATAATCCAACAATCAAATTAAAAAAAATAAAATTACTTTAGTACTAGTGACGGACTTTCGATGTCGCTAATAATATTAGTACTAATATAAAAAAAATTAATTTTTACTAGTGACACACCTTGCCATTGCTAAAAGCCAAACTAACCATCGCTAATAATTTTTTTAGTTTTTATGATGGTAGATTATTTGGTCGCTATATGCCATTGGTAAAAATATTATTAGTGATGGTAAAATAATATCACTAATAAGTATCTATCATCATTAAAAATAATAAAATTTAATTTTAAAAAATAAAATTATTTTTTATTAGCGATAGTAAAATATCGTTGCTAATAATTATCTATCATCGATAATAATAATAAAATTTAATTAAAATAATAAAATTATTTAGTATTAATGATGACTATTTATCGTCGTTAATATTATTACTAATAACTATAGTGATGGCGTTGCCATTGCCACTGCCATCGCTAATAACTATTAGTGATGGGTAGACTTCCATCGTTAAAGCTATCGATAAAAAAGATTATTAGTGATAATAAAATTATCGTCACTAATTCCATCGCTAATACCCATTATTAGTGATGGCAAAAATGCCATCACTAATATCTATCGCTAATACTTTATTTTCTTATAGTGGATCAAGAGAACTGATGGTAGGTCTCCCTCCTTCTTAGATAGCGCTCCTTATTTGGTCCTATTGTACTAGAATTGATAGGAACATCTTTCGACAAAAGCTTCCTCCAGATGGAAATACTTTTCCATCTGATCCAGCATTTCAATGTAGTCCTGAGGTAAGTTCTTTATTAACGACTTGTTTAGGTCGTTCTTCAGCAATCCGCCCATCAGGATGGTCATCACAACTGACAAGTCTAGATCCCAGACTTTCAGGATTGCTATATTAAAGCAGCTAACATAGCTACGAATCAACTCCCCCTCCCTCTACTGAATGGTGTTGAGGTAATTAGACCACTTCTGCTGCTTTCGACTGTTGATGAAATGCATAGCCAATGACCGGCTCAACTCTTCTAAAGAGTAGATCAATGCTGGTTTCAGACTAAAATACCACTACCAAGCTACCTCCTTAAGAGTAGCAGGGAATGCCCGATAGAAGATAGCATCTGATGCTCCTTGAAAGAATAATGCTGCCTTGAAGGTTTCAACATGATCGATGGGGTCAATGGTCCCATCGTAGGTCTCGAACTGAGGTAGCTTAAAGTTTGATAGCAATGGCTCCTTCATAACCCTCTCATCAAAAGGAGACTTGCCACTGAACCCATCGTAGGGTCAAGAAGAGGAAGCTTTATTAATGGCTTCAACCTGCTTGTCAAGCTCTTGAAGCCTTTTTTCTATAACCAAATTTTGAGTGGTGCATGCTTTAGATTGCTGAGGAGAGTGGTGACCGAAAGTGGAATCTTGTCCAAATTATGGCTGGAAGACCATCGATGGGTTTGTCTCCTCCTTGGACTCTAATGGAGTGTCCAAGGAGGCTCGACTTGTGGTTGCAACTAGGAAGCTGGTGATTGAGGTGGTGCCTTCGCTGGAGGGGTAGTCGAAACCACTGAAGGAAGTATAGGCTATATTATAAAGGGTGGTGCAAGAGCAGTCTGACTTGGCTGCGGCACCATTGGAGGAGGTACGAAAGCAATCTAGACTACCTGAATAGTGGCCATCAAGATATTGACCTACTGGAGGAACAAGTTGAATTGATCCATCATCACTGGAACCAATTCAGGTGGTGGAGAAATTTCTACCACCAGGGGCTAGGCAGGATCATTAGCTTGAAAGTGTGTCTGATGGGAGGCAGTGACGTCGGTGAGACAAGATGATGCTTTCTTGGGTAGCATGTTTAAGAGTATGCTCTTCCTCTATCTATTATTGCTTAGAATTTTTGGCTTCAGGAGTGGAATGGTCAGTCTTGCATAGGGGTGCTGGAGTGGCCTGCAAAATAAAATTCAAGCTGAAGAATTTGACTCCGACGAGGATCCTTCAATGCTCAAGTTAGTAGAGAATAGTAAAGCAACAATGAGTTCTTTGAGAGGATTTTTTTTGCTTACCTGGATCCTCAAAGTTTATGATATTTATAGAGGAAATGCTTTGTGGACGTTGCACTATTCTACTAATTCTGGATCATTAATCACATCATTCTAAGATTAAAGCCGTTCTCTTAGAATGGAAAGGCTATTATCGGCATGATTGGAATGCCTCATCTATTTCCACGAGCTTAGGTAGAGTGAGAAACAATCTGATCATGGTTGGATCATAGCTGAATCACTGCTTATCTACAAAGAAAATTGCCAACGATGCTAAAGATCAGGTCATCCGATGTGATTTAAGGGACTTAGATGCTGAATGAGCTATTGTTAGAGGAAACAACTTGGAGGTGCTCCTCAATTCATCCTTTGAGTCAGAGGATATGAGGATTGTCCCTTTTCCTCATTATGCTAAAGTCTCTATGCTGATCCGAGTTGCTTTGTGTTGGAAAAAATCCTTGCTACTTGATGATTGCAAATGTGAAGAAGGAAAAAAGAATGAAATATGAAGAGAAAGATATTCTAGTTTCAACAATAGATATTAGATCGGTATCATGGTTCACAATAATTGGTATCAAAGCCTGATGGTATGTAAAAGTGAAGAAAAAAATCATACAGGAAGAAATCAAAAATCTACATCTATTCCATGGTATATCTCAAATCTACCTTTGTTATTGCTGCGGTTTAGCCAACTGGGAGCAGCGGATTGAAGGTGGAGATTGAGATGATTAATGGAAAGGCTTTTTTCTAGGATGGAAGGTTTAGATGCATGATTTGCTGATCGATCTTGGTGGAAAGGCTGGGGTGTGTGATAGTTAGGTGACGAATATTTTCTAGAAAGATAGGTAGTGTGGGGCTATTTAATGATTGAAGAGAGATTTTTTGATGGATAATGGTCAAAGAAAGGCTGAAGAAGCGACTATACGTCCTTCGATTGCAAGAAGATGGGAAGTAGTCGGGGATGCATTCAATAATTTGACCAAAATATGGATTTACGAAGCCTTGAGGGTGATCGAGATGATTGATCCATGGAGCATCGCAGCAAGTTTAGAGGAGGCAAAGATCCTCGATGCTTTCGAAGGTGCCCATAGGGTTGCAGAGTATCCGATATAGGAGATGCGATAGTGGGCGTCCAACAGAATAGGGCTAGATGGCTGATCTTGGATCAAATTTCTTCTGCAGAAGCATCAGAAAGGGTCGTGGTTCAGATGAAGGATGGTTTGTATACAGCAAGAGAGGATCCGGATACCAATGAGGAGGTGGTATCGAGATAAGACAGGAAGCACTGGAGTGCTATAGTAGCACTTTCCTAAAGGCATGGTGCTGAGAGAGGCTCGATGGTGCAGCATCGAGGAAGGTATCTTAGTAGAGAGTGTTAGCAGACATCTCATGGAGACCAAGAGCAGGTCTCAAGGAGAACCAAGAGGATCTCAGGAGTCTCAAAATGAGATAGGTCGGTCTAAGCCTAGGATAGGGTTTAAGCTATAGTTCCTCTAGGAACGACTGAAGCGATGTTTGGTATTGGGGCACAAGAGAAGAAGGGCTAGGATAAAATTTTCTAGGGTTTAGTCATTAGTTTAAAAAGTTGGATAAGCTCTTGAATTTTGAAGGTCCTCATAGGTTGCAAAAGTATCCGAGATGACTTTGAAAGGGTCCACAGAGTGCGGAGGATTTGAATAGACAGCAATAGTGTTTGAGGTGTAGCAGCAAGCTTAGCAGTGCAGCGTTGAGTGGTTGGCCTTGGATGACTCGATTATAGAATCAAATCTTCTATGGCATCAGATGAACTTCGATTTTAGGTGGAGCACCAGGTAGAGGTGGCTTCACTTATAAAGATGTGACACGAGTACAAAATGGAGAGGTGTAGGAGGATCCATATCCTAACACCAACGTCGAAGATGCATAGTTCCAGATGGAGCGGTATGTGCAGAAGGACAAGCATAGTTCTAAGAAGATCGTGTCAAGTGATGCAGCAAGTGCCAGTACAAGAATGTTGCAGATTCTCTAGAGAAGTCTAGAAAAAGTGATACAGCTACTAAGCAAAAAAAATCCTATAATTTTAGAATGGTGCGAAGAAGCAAGCTAAGACTTCAATGGTGGAGGCAGTTATCTCAAAGGCCTCAAAGGATGCACAATAGCTAAAGAGGATTGACGGAAGTGATGTTTGCATAAGGGACTGTCAGGGTGCGCAACGATAATAGGATCGTGCAGGAGGACATTGTTAGGGATTTGCCGAGGCTTGGGGTACCAAGATGGAGATTGTTAGAATTTGTGGTGCTTCTAAGCCTTAAGAGAACACATGAGGAGTCAGGGTGTTGGCTCCGAGATACTAGGATAGCTATGAGTCCTAGGGCTAGGACAGAAGCTGTCCTAGGATGGAGGTGATGTGTAGCCCTCCACGGACTTGAGATTCAGATGTGAGGCCCTTGAGAGGCTTGATAGGTGCTTCAGAAACCTAAGACATAAGGTGGAGTAAGGGATCAAAGCCATGAGAAATATTAGTCAAGATAAGAGATTGGCACACAGGAGGGCTGGCTCGAGTATGCAGTCGAGCCGACTCAGGCTGAGACCAAGCTAGCTCAAGATGAATTTGAGCAGGCTCTCTCAGGCAGATAGAAAATAGTATTCGGATGAGACGCGGTCAAACTAGCTCGATTTTTTATAGAGTTAGCTCGACGGTGGTGAATAGAATTGGATGGGATTTTTTGTTTGATTTTGGATTAGATTTAATCCAAGAAATCTTAAAGCCTGATTTATAAGGTCTTAAGGGGGAATAACTCATGTATGGATCAGATTTAGATTTAGGGGATGAGAGCATGGGAGACATAGGTGTACATGAGCTCGGTGAGTGCTTTCATGTATTGGGTTAGCCAGGGGAGTTTTTGATCGAGCCTAATAGCTATGTATAAATACATAAGTTGTATTAAGATTTCATAACGATGCATTAAAATATAAATCTTTTCTTCCTCAACCTCTCTTCTTTCTTCTCTCTAATGTTGCCACCCCAGGGTTCTTGAAGAAGATCTAGAGAGGGGGGGTGCCTCCCTCAAGTCCTAGGAGGAAGATGCCCCATCATAGATCCAGGTGGTGGATCAGTGGTTCGCTATCCTTAGAGAATGTCAAAGGTCTCCTTAGGTTCATTTTAAAGATCCTGGGTTTTCACAACATGGTATCAAAGCGATATCATATTTCAATAATTGGTATCAGATTGGTATCATGGTTCTCAATACTTTGATCATTGATGGGATCGATCCGAGGTATTAATGTAACTACCGTAACAAGTATAAATAATAAAAAATAAATAAGTGGATGAGTGACTCACTTTATGTATGGCTCAATGATATCATAATTGAACAACATAGTGGTACGCCTTAATTCTTTCCTCAAGGCTTAAATCAGTGAGGCAGTATAAAATAAAAAGTCCACCTGGCTATGGAATGGACTCAAATGTAGGCTTAATTAGCTCGTACTGATCATCCTAATTCCTCATTGATCGGTTATGACGTGTTTTTAGCTTGTTTAAATATATGGTACAAAAATCCATACACTCTTAATCCAAATAATCTTCTGTTATGGATCCCTTCGGATGATTCATATTCTTTACATAAGTTTTTAGCATTTAAATATTTCTCTTGATGGGGTACATCCATCCGTAGAACACTAGGCCTCTAAGTACAACTTTTCCAGTAAGGTACATGGTGAGATGTATCATAACTATAAAAAATAATGATAGAAATATCTTCTCTAGATTATATAATATAGTCACCGTCCTTATCTTTATTTTCTTCACATCTTTCTTAAGTAATCTCTTCGCACAAATATCTCCATAGAAATTGCAAAGACGAATAACAACCATTCTCATATTTTTTCGCATCATATAGTGAATAGCTATTAGAATCAACTCCCACATCAATATATGGTAATCATGAGTCTTCAATCCACTAAGTCTCATATCCTTACTATTCACATCTTTTGATATGTTGCTTGAGTATCCATCTGAGATCTTTATGTTCTCCAACACATGAAGAAATATAGATCGTTCGGAGGTATTCATAACATAACATGCATGAGGAAGCCTCCACTATTCTTTCCCTATCGACATCAGGTGAAGTGATCTCCTAATATCTCATTCTTTGAAGTTAAACTAGAAATTCAAGTCATCCTTAATGTTCAAGATCATTATCAATAGGAGCTAGCACACGTTCTTTTTAATGTGCATGATATTTAAGCAGTAGCGCAATAAGCTTGTCTCCTAACATGACAAGTAAAAGAATATGAATTTTTTTCTTCGATTAAAGTATGTGTCATTTGCCTTTAATTGATGCTTTCTCTTCTTACCATCAATCGGATTATCTTTTCTAAATTCAATACTGAGACCATCCAACTCTCTCAACACCTTATTCTAGACATCCGACTAGGTGCCTCATCTTCTTCAATAGTGCCATCGAAGAAGCATGCATTTTTTCTGTATGGTTGGTTTTGATGGAGAAAACATCGATGCCTTATAAAGCTAAAACTCCTCTGATGTGTCAACATTTTAGATCGGGTATTTTTTTTACAAACTAGGCATGCTAGCTTCCCTTTCATGCTCCAATCCGACATTAAAGCATAAGCTGGAAAGTTATTTATTGTCTACATAAGCACCATGCGCATGGAGAATGACTCATTCATCAAAGCATCAAAAGTTAGAATACCTTGAATGCTCCATAACTATTTTAGCTCGATAATAAAAGGTTGCAAATAGACATCAATATCATTTCCTACCTTTATTGGTCCAGGGATGAGCACTATCATAAAAGCAAAAGATTTTTTCATACACATCCATGATGGAAGGTTGTAAACATGAGAAAATACTGGCCATATACTATGGTTGGTATTCATGTGCTTGAATGGATTGAAACCATCACATGATAAACCCAACTTCACATCGTGTATCTCTTATGCAAAGTCGAGATGTATTTCATTAAACTTTGTCATGCCTCTCTATCGACTAGATGCCTCAATGCATTATCTTTTGTTCACTCCTCTTCATGCCATCTCATATCCTTCGATGTTCTTACTGACATAAATAATTTTTATAGTCTTGATACTAAAAAAAACTACCACATCAACTTTTAAGGAATATAGGTCAATGTACGATCTTTATTCTATTTCTATCTTGATATACCGCATCTCATGCACTTATTTTGGTTGACATCTCCCTCTCAATAGAGCATGCAATTATTAAGGCATGTATGTATCTTGGTATAAGTAAAGCCCAACTATTTAATAATCTTCGATGCCTCATAATTATTCTTCGAGATTTATGCATTGTTCGAAAGAATATCCCTTAAAAGCTCTAGTATACAGTTCACTTCATTATTACTAAATCCATTGAAGCATTTCACATGATATAACCAGATGAAGAACTTAAGTTTTGCCATATTTTCACACCTAGGATATAATAGAATATTAGAGTCCTCCATCCACTTGTGGACCTTCTCCACATCCTCACTATTTGTCATTCTACTAACCATAAAATCAGGAATGGATGTAGATGCACCATCATTATGGCCAATAAATGAAAAGATATCTTGAACCATTTATTCCACTCCACTATCATGTTGATCGCCTCCTTGTGGCTTGCACTCATCATGCATATTCCAACAAATTTCATAGCTGGATTTAAAGCCATAAATAATGAGGTGATCATTTACATCTTAATAAGGTAGCTAAGGCCCACCTATATACTTCTTACAAGGATATTGGATAAGTCCATAGTCTTCAAATTTTTCTATAGTAAAATCAAGAAACTTTTAAAGTCTAGCCTCATATTCTGGTGAGAGCCAACTCAACTTCATCCACCCCTCATCCACTATAAAAATGGTAATACTGTAATTAAATCATGAGTGAAAATGAGACATAATATAATAATATCAGAAAAATTTGATAGTAATTGCTTATAATTTATGCACTCATACCAATGCTTAGGGTTCATAACATCATTACATAGGCAAACAAAATATGTTATTTATTGAGAATATGTTTCAAAGTCAATCATCAGTCTGTTGATGGTTGAACCATATATTTATAATTATATATAAATTATAAATTAATAAAAGTTATTTTGGTATTTTTCATCATAAATTTTGTTGTCTCCTAATGAATTCATGTATTGTGATGAAATTCTTAGGACTATCTAGATTGAGCAAAGAAGGATTTATCATTTAGTCCTTAAATAGTTCATGACCAAATGATACGTTGTTACTTAGGATGATAATATTTATCAAGTATAGATCGTTGTGTGCCATATAGGTTGGTTATCCTCATAACCAAGAAGTGTTGAGACACTGATATGGCATGCAAATGAGATGTATGGATACATGTGCACCGAACATGACCAACTTCGGAGCTTTTCTCCTATCAAGATTAGCTTCAATGGAATATGGGTATAAATATCCCTCCAATCTGAGATCACTACGGTGACTTCCAAGCAACTCACTATATTTTGGTGTCGGACTATCCAAATTTTTAATTCAATAACGAAAAATTTTTGGGTACAATTAAGTACTTATGGAGTCAGTGCGTGTATCAAGATGGGATTGACCACTCCTGATTTCAGGAGTTGTGTTCAATTGTATTTCAATTTAGCAAAATCTTGGTCAAGATAGTCTTAGTAAGGAGTCACGGGACTAATTACTTTGAGATACGATATGAATGTATTTTCTAGGATTGACAGTTTAACCCTGAGTCATCTATTATACAGAGGTCATAAGGATGAATTATATGGTAACCATATTTACGTAGGTTCTGAATATTGTGATTGCGATTATTCGACCTATCCGGATGTCGGGTACCATTGCTAGATGATAACTTCGATTAGTATAGAAATTGATTTCTATGCTACCGACTTAGGTTCGAACCTACGGGGTCACACATATTAGGAGTTTCTATCTGATCTGATGGCTGATCAAGAGTTTCATTGGTCTGAGACTCTATGACCAAGAGTCCTACTGGACTAGGATTCTAAGCTCTACTTGTCTAAGACTCTCTGATCAAGAGTCTTATTGGTCTGAAACTCTATGATCAAGAGTTTCACTTAACTAAAACTCTATGACCAAGAGTCCTACTAGACTAAAACTCTGAGTCCTACTTATCTAGGACTCTTTGATCATGAGTCCTGATAATCTAGGACACTATGGTCAAGAATTCCATTGGATTAGGACTCTATGACCAAGAGTTCTACTGGACTGAAACTCTGAATCCTACTCATCTGGGACTCTCTGATCAAGAGTTTCACTAGTCTGAGACACTATGATCATGAGTTTAATTCGTTTGGGATACTGCATTCAAGAGTCCCACTAATTTAGACCACGTGGTGGACCAAGACTACTAAAGGGTTTACAGAAAATTCATCACTGCATACAGGGATAAAATGGTAATTTCATAGGTCAAGCTACATGCTGATTGATCCAATCTTCAAATGCACCCGATTCACACGGTCCACAGCTATAGTAATGGCACGATCCTACGGTTGTGGTTGTTTGCGGTCATGATCCAATGGTGGTGGGATTATCCTATTAAGATTCAGATCCAATGGTTCTAAACAATTTAAAGAAAAGATTAGACATGATTGACAAACATTTATATTAGTCATCTCATGACAAACATTTATATTGTTTGATTGAATTTGATTCGATTGAATTTGATCCAATCAGATCATGAGATGATCTAATCACTGTGGAAGTTTTGACCCTGATTTGATCAGGACATAGATCTAATTAATTTTTAATTTAATTAAAATTTTATTGGATTAGACTAAGCCTAATTTGGTTGAGTTTAACCTAATTTAATTGAATCTAGATTAATTAATTTGGTTGAAATCAATTAGGACCAAGTCAAATAAAGTTTGAATTCAAATTCTCCCATGTGCCCACCATTTTTGACTTTTCCACTCTGCTTCCCATGCCCTCCCTTTTGTTTGTCGAACTTTTTTTTGAGAAATAAAAATATGCACATAGAAGGAGAGTCCTTCTGTATGTTAAACACAAGGGAGGCGGCGTTGGATAAGGATAAGAAGCTCATTTAATTTTTGAAATTAAGTGAGTGATTAAAATCTCTCAACCACTCGACTCTTATCATTTTTCAAGCTATTTTCCCATGGTATTTACATCAATAAATTATGAAAATTTTTTATCGAGATCAGGAGCTCCATATGGACCAACCATAGAGGCTGAACACATGTGCGGCTATGACGTGATCCCAAAGCATTATTCGGTGGACTCAAATTATGGTGATCGACTATCCACAAAAAGATATTATATTTTGAATACGTAGATGTAGTAAATAGTTTATTACATAGTTTTATTTTCAGATCTATTGATGTATTCATGCATATTATATTTAGATCCTAATGTGTAGAATTAAATAATCTGATATGATCAGTAGATAATTAATTAGATTAATTATTTTTTGATGCATCATTGTTATTTTTGAAATATTTTTTGACAGTAGCGTGGCAAATCCTACACTATTTTCTTCAAATGGTATCAGAGCAAGGCTCTTTAAACATGATATGCTTGCATATTTAGATTAATAATTTAAATTTAATCTAAATATTGATCTAATAATTAGAATAATTAGATCTAAAAAATTAAAATTCAGATCGCACGGACTACAGGTTGTCCTGCTGTAGGGTTTACCTCCTACAGTGAAAAGATTATTCTGGTACGTTGATGATCTATATCATTAATCATGAAATTACTAGATTTGATCTAATATTTTTATGATTTAATTATATTAGGCTTTAATCTAAATCATAAATGCATAATTAGATAAAGTTTGATTCATGATTTATGATTATGTGGTGTACATAATTTCATATTAAACCCTACAACTAGTGTTGTTTATGAATTAAGATGATTTAATTTTAAAATGAGTCGACTCAATTGGTGAACAATGCTAAGTTATAAAAAATCTTTAAAAATTAAAAATATTTTTGAAATGCTGAACCCTAACCCTCAGCCCATAAACTTAATTAAAAATTAAGTATAATGATTTAGTATCTAGAATTATGAATTAAGACTCTAAGTCATTAATCATAAATTTATGGGTTATTGGGTTAGTTGAATTAGATCCATAAATTGGGTTAGACCTAAGATTAGTTAAAAGATAGACTAATTTAGAGTAATTGATCAAATCTAATTAAATATTAATTTAGATTAGGTCAAGGACTCTATAAACTCAATTATAATAGTTGTAGTTGGTCAAGTTCATGCCTTTAACAAGGACCAAATGGACTTGATTCAAGACTATGCAGTCGAATCCAAAATTACTAGATTAGTCAAATTAAAACTAATGAACCAAATGATGTCTAAGGTAAGTTTGGCAGTTTGACTAGTAGTTTTTAATTGGAAGCTACTTGCACTGATTCGATCTTTGATGAGTTAATGACATATTCCTTCCATTGATCTTGCTTACCTAGCCATCCTGGTGAGTTAAATTTTGATTAGATCACTTGGTGATTCGGGCTCACCCATGTCTATTAGGTAAATCAGTCTGACTGATTTAGGTGCTCCTAATGCCAGCTTAGATTAGATTCTTTTCTGACTTGGTGAAGTTAGTGGGAGGATCGAAATTGACTCGCTGAATTTTTTTAAATTGGTTAACTAAATTTTCTAAAATTATTAGATCTTTAAAAATGAAATAGTTATATAGATAACTAAATCATAGCCTTCCATTAAGTTGAGTGATAATGGGTTCATTAGTATAATGATCATTGGAGGCCCAAAGGCCTGGTGATTATTGACTAATGAAATTATCATTCATAAAATGATAATTTGGTTAAGTCTTTCTGATGGTGGTTAGGTTGGCCGACCAAAGTCGGGCCTGATCATTTATTGGTTAGATAAGACCAAATATCGTCATGTTAATGGTTGGACCTAACCAAATCTTTTTCAGTGGATGCCAAAGTCTACTGATTAGGTCTATGGGGCAAAATCAATATTACTAAAAATTATTTAGAGAAATAATTAATTTTGAATCTATCCATAGGTGCACATGGATTGACCAACCAAAGTTAGGCCCATGTGTAGTCTATGTGGATTTTAGTACCCACTAAGAAATTAGAGTAATTTCTCAAATTGGAGGTAGAGGCTACTAATTCATATAAAATAGTGGGAGGACCTTTAGACTGAAGTCCAAGTCTTTAGAATTAATAATTCATATACTAATTAGGTTTGATTTTTCTTTTTATGCAGACATGGCCACTAACCTATTGCTCCGATCATTATTAGACCATGATAAATTAATGGGATCCAACTACGATAGCTAATATCGTAAGTTAAAAATCGTCCTAGAGCATGAGCAGTATTTTATGTGATAATGGATCGAGCACCTAAGGAGCCAACCTTGAATGCTAGGAAAGCGATCCAAGATACTTACCAGAAGTGGCTCAATGACCATATCACCGTTCGATGTATAATGCTGGCAGCAATGAATGATGAGTTCAGCCACAGGTTTGAAAATGTCCAGCCATGAAAGATTCTTCAAATATTAAACGACTCTTTTAGCACGTCGGACGATGTTGAAAGGCATAAAATAAGTTGTACCATTTTCAACGCTCGGATGAGGGATGGGGCCTCAGTCACCGATCATGTATTGTACATGATCGAGATGATTAAGTGCCTTAGCAAGTTGGGCTTTTTCCTGCATGAGCAGCTCGGTAAGGATGCAATCCTTAATTCTTTGCCTAAGTCCTTCCTTCCCTTCCTAACTCATTTTAGAATGACAAAGCCTACAGTGAACTACCATGACTTATTGGGATTGCTGTAGAACTTTGAGAAGGATCACCAACTCCACAAGGAGATGGTGAATATAGTGGGAGGGTCTTCTTCTGATCATCGATCCTTTAAGAAAAAAAAGAAGAAAAATAAGAAGGTACGACCGCATGCTGGGACGACTGCATAGGATCAGACCAAGAAGCGCAAGCCCAACCAGAGCCAGGCAAAGTGCTTCTTCTATAAGAAGTAGGAGCACCAGAAGAGGAACTATCCTCTGTACATTGCCTCTCTGGATCCGAATAAGCCGAAGAAGAAGTAAGTGATTGCTGGGCAAGATAATTATATGATAATACCTTACAATTTTTTCTTATTTAATTCTACTACCTGGGTATTATATACTGAAAGTTCTTATCATATTTGTAATTCTATGTAGGGCTTGTAAGTCAGTAGGAGATTTGATCAAGATGAGAGATTTCTGAACGTTGGAGATGGAAGACAAGTTCCAATTCTAGCTTTAGAAATCATGAACCTTGTAATCAATTCAAATAAAGTTATTCTTAATGAATGTTATTATTATCCAACTTTCTTATTGAATGTCATTTCTGTAGGCCTTTTGGCCATGAATGGCTTTGAAATATCAATAAAAAAAAAATTTTGTAATATTATTTTGAATGATGTTATAATTTTGATTGGATAATTAAATAATAAAATTTATTTACTTTCTATGCCTGTTAACATGGTTCAATCCTTCAATAAATGCCCTAGAATTAGTGATGTGTGTGATGTCTACCTTTGGCACTGTAGGCTAAGTTATATTAGCAAGAATAGAATTAACAGGTTAGCTCAAGAAGGAATTCTTGAGGTTAGTGATTATGAGTCACTTTTGACCTATGAGTCCTGTCTTCTAGGTAAGATGATCAAGTTATCTTTTACTGAAAAAGATGAATGAGCCACTGAACTCTTGAGTTTAATACATTCGGATGTATGTGGACCCATGAGCTTAAGTGCCAGAGGTGGATATTTCTACTTCATAACCTTCAAAGATGACCTATCGAGGTATGGATATGTCTATTTAATGAAGCATAAGTCGGAGTCATTTAAAATATTCAAACTATTTTGAAATGAGGTAGAAAAGCAAACTGAAAAGAGTATTAAAACTCTTCAATATGATCGAGGGGGTGAGTATCTTTCCAATGAATTTTTAACATATCTTGAGGAGAATGGAATTCTCTTTCAATGGACTCCTTCTGGAACACCGCAACATAATGGTGTGTCTGAAAAGAGAAATAGGACCCTATTGGACATGGTTCGATCCATGATGGGGTTTGTTGGTTTGCCGATCTCTCTATGAGGATATGCACTCAAATTAGCTTGTTACATTTTAAATAGGATTCTGAGTAAATCTGTTAATAAAACACCATGTGAAATATGGGTAGGGCGTAAGCCAATGCTTTCATACCTTAGGGTTTGGGGGTATCCGGCCTATGTCAAACGTTTGATGACAGACAAGCTTGGACCTAGGTCTAATAAGTATAGTTTTATAGGTTACCCAAAAGAAACCAATGGGTACCACTTCTACCTTGCTGATGAGCAAAAAATGTTTGTCAACCTTAAGGTAGTCTTTTTAAAAAAAAGGTTCCTTGGTGAAGGAACTAATGCCTCTAAGATCGAACTTGATGAAGTATAATAGGTGGAAGAACGGACATAAGTTATTGAACCTGAGCTGGATCTGATTAGATCAGACCCAGAATCTATTATCGAAGCATCCTTAAGGTGATCTGGTAGAGTACCACATCAATCGAATAGATACTATGATTTTTTGGTCTGAGATGGGGATCCTATCAAACTCGATGAGAACGATCAGGATCCAATCACCTACATGGATGCAATGCAGAGATCCAACTCTGAGAAATGGCTTGAGGTCATAAAATTCGAGATGGAATCCATGAAGATCAATGATGTATGGACATTGATTGACCCATCCGAAGAGGTAAAACCCATAGGGTGTAAGTGGATCTTCAAAAGAAAAAAAGATGCAGACGGAAAGGTAGAGACCTATAAAGCCCATCTGGTTGCCAAGGGATATCATCAACATTATGGTATTGACTATGATGAGACATTCTCTCTTATGGTAATGCTCAAATTTATTCGAATAATGCTTGCCATAGCTATCTATCTGGACTATGAAATCTGGTAAATGGATGTAAAAATAGCTTTTCTAAATGGAGAGCTGGATGAAGAGGTATATATGATACAACCTAAAAGTTTCGCGTTCATAGATTAGTCTAAGGTGTGTAAACTTCAGAGATTCATTTATAGACTAAAGTAGGCATCTCGGAGCTAGAACATATGATTTGATAGAACAATCAAAACATATGGCTTCGTTAAGAATGAAGAGGAGCCCTACATATACAAACGGGCTAATAGTCCAGCAATAGTATTTCTAGTATTGTATGTGGATGATATTCTCTTAATCAGAAATGATGTCTCTACATTACAAGGAATAAAGATCTGGCTATCATCACAGTTCTCCATGAAAGATCTGAGAGAAGCTTCCTACATCCTAGGGATGAAGATCTATAGAAATAGATCTAAAAGGTTGCTTAAATTATCTCAGTCCACATATATTAATACTATGCTGAAATGGTTTAGCATGAAAAATTTCAAGAAAGGCTATCTACCGATAGGCCATGAAATTTTTCTTTCAAAGAGGAATTATCCAACAACACCTCTAGATAGAGAACATATGAATAGAATACTATATGCTTCAGCAGTGGATTCTATAATGTACACCATGACATGTACACGATCAGATATGGCATACTCACTGGGTGTAGTGAGTAGATACCAATCTAATCCAGGAGAAAATCACTGGAAGATTGTTAAAACCATTCTGAAGTATTTAAGAAATACTAAGAATCAGTGGCTTGTATATAGTGAATCAGACTTAAAACTTATGGGGTTCATAGGCTCCAGTTTTCAGTCCGATCATGATGATAGTAAAAGTGTGTCGGGATACATATTTACCCTTAATAATGGGGCCGTCTGCTGGAAGAGTTTCAAGTAGCATACTATGATCGATTTAATTTGTGAGTTGGAGTATGTCGCTGCATTAGATGCTGCCAAAGAAGCGATGTGGCTAAGAAAATTCATCACCGAGCTCAGAGTAGCATCCTTCCTTGATGGTCCAGTTCTGCTCTATTGCGATAGCTCTGGAGCCATTGCTAAAGCAAAGAAACCAAAGGCACACCAACGGATAAAGCATATTCTACGTCGCTACCATCTTATCTGAGAGATTGTGGATCAAGGTGACGTCGACCTTTAGAAGATTGATGGAAAGGAGAACCTAGCCGACCCATTCACTAAAGCTGTTGCGGTGAAGAAGTTTGATGACTTTAAGTTGAAGATAGGTATTAGATACTGCATCGATTGGCTTTAGTCCAAGTAGAAGATTATTGAAAATATGTTCTAAAGCCAATCGTCAGTCTGTTGATGGTTGGACCATATATTTATAATTGTATATGAATTATAAATTAATAAAAATTATTTTGATATTTTTCATCATAAATTATGTTGTCTTCTAATGAACTTCTATATTGTGATGAAGTCCTTAAGACTATCTAGATTTGACAAAGAAGGATTTATCATTTTGTCCTTAAATAGTTCATGATCAAATGATATGTTGTTACTTAGGATGGCAATGTTTATCAAGTATAGATCATTGTGTGCCATATAGGTTGGTTATCCTCATAATCAAGGAGTGTTGAAACACTGATATGGCATGCAAGTGAGATGTATGGGTACATCTGCACTGAACATGACCAACTCCGAAAGTTTTTTCTTATCAAGATTAGCTTCGATAGAATATGGGTATAAATATCCCTCCAACCTTAGATCATCACGGTGACTTTCAAGCAACTCACTATATTTTGGTGTTAGACTATCTGAATTTTTAATTCAGTGATAGAAGATTTCTAGGCACAGTCAAGTACTTATGGAGTCGGTGCGTGTACTAAGATGGGATTGACCATGTTAGATATATGTGCCCTAGAAGCCAAAATTGGCTGACACTTGTAATACACTTCTAGGAGTAAAATTATAATTTTGACTATAATCAATAAAATGGGTTAATTTTTATCACATATGTGTATTTAGTGTCTGTGATACATTCTTTGAGTTAATGGTAATGATAATTCATAATTTTAAGAGTTAAAAATTTAAGACACGAATAATCATTATTAACTCATAAAATGCTTTCAACCATAGGATCATCACGAGGATGGTGATTTATCCAAAAGGTTGGTACACAATCGCTTCTCTTTAGTAGATGAGTCTTAAGTCTATGATGTGGAGACACCGGAGCGAGAGTATAGATACTCATTAGAGAATGAGGGCACTGAGTGTGACCATCTCGAGTAGTCATTAGGAAGTCTACCTTCTCATCAATGACTGACTCGATGCTGTAGTGGTGTCTCTGGTTCTTTGACCTAAGGTGCATCGACAGTTCACCTTGAGGGTGTTATAGTTTGACTACACCATAACTCGATCTTCTAGCCATTCGGAACCCTGAGGTGTATGTTGGCTATAGCATGTTCATTATAGGAACTGCATTGCATCAAAATAGAATCTATCTACCTCGGTGGTGGAGGAGCAGCCCTATGATGATCATAAGAATCAAGTCCAGAAGCCCATGGCCATGGTAGAGTGAAATAATAGAAAAAGTTTCTACTTAGATTTTCACATCAGACTTGAATCGAATGATTACATCATATGACAGAAACTAGGGTTTGACGAGTTCACCTTAACCCTAATCTGATCGGAGCTCAAGATAGAAGAACTTAATCACACAGGTAGCTACACTAAGAGGCTCACATTCAGCTCTAATGGGTTACCACCATATACTGCTAGGTGTCACTGGTGGATTTTGGAAGTAATTAGAATGATTTAGATGATCGATCATTCTACCTATTCGAATCAGAAGAGTTCTAATCCATCGAAAGAAGTTTCGATGATGTCGATGATAGAGATCATGACATATCCCATTACCATACAGAATTGAACCTAACTGGGTCACATAAATGAGGGTTTGAATCTGGTGATCATCAATTGAACTGATCCAGTTCAATTGATCTGAATGAGATTCAATTAGGTTCAAGAAAATCGTGCTAGCATTCGATTGAACCTAACATTCTTCTTTTACTATCATAAATAGTTATCCTGACTGAGCCAAAGGAGCTTGTGCTCGATCAAAGGCCTTCACTTGGTCTGATTGGAGCCTGTCCAAGTCAAAAAAGGGTTGTCTTATTTTGTAAGACAATACCTGCCATTTTTTATCACCTACCATTTCTCGTCCTTTGACTTTGGTCAAAAGTTGAACTTTGACTGGTCAAATATTGACCATTGATACTTTAACTTCTGTCCACATGTCACGCACCTATTAGAGAGCTAGTGGGGGCTTGTCCCCTGCCAAAAATTGGCAAGGAGGAGGGCGCATGCCAAGGGTGGCGTGCGCCCATGCTTGAGGCGCCCAAGAGTCCCTGTTGGACAAGGACTCCATCTCCTTATTGGATTTCGATTAGACTCCTCCTAAGAACTAACTTTGACTGATCTTAGGCACCATTTAAGGATGAATCTAAGGGACTCTATTCCCACCAATCAAATTTAGATCTGATTTCACAAAGGGTTGTGACTGGTTGGGATGAAGAGGAGTTGGATTACACATAGTCTATAAATAAGACCCTACGCCCAACTCAAATAAAAGAACAATTCTCTATGCCCCAAGGCTGCCTCTCTCTTCCTCCTCCATGCCAAGTTCATCTTCTCCCTCTCCTCTCCATGCTCAAAGAAGTTTGGGATCTCAGTTGATGCAATCTAGGCGAGAGAAAGATGACAGAAAGCTAGAAGGCTACGCTGCTGCAAAGGATAACTGCTGATCTTCGAAAGCTATTTTGAAGATCCTTTAAATCAGATTCAGATCTAATTTTTGAAGATATGATAGAGAAGAAGAGAATCTCTAGATCCAGCCTGAGTGGATATTGGTAGAGGCCAGGCACTTGCGTGGCTAGATTCAGAACCTTTCGCTGCTTAAAGGATCATCAATGGATAATAGGATTACCCTACATCGAGGTAAATTAAATTTGATTTAATTTATTTATATTTTATTTTAATTATTAGAATAATCAAAATAAGATCTAAAATATTTTAGATCTAATTTGGATTAAAGAAAAAAAATTTTAAAATATACCTCTTGATCCGATCAGAACTGAACGAACTTGGTCCGAAAAATCAGGATTTTCCTTCAACTGGTATCAAAGCTAAGGTTCTAAAATATTTAGATCTGATTTTAAATTTATTTTAATAAAAAAAATAAGTAATTTCAAATGTCACATAAGATGTGATCAGATTTGAAATCAAATAAATTAAAATTAAATAATTTGGATCTAAGATTAGAAAATATGCATGACTAATTCTAAAATAGAATAGTTCTATAGAATAGTCTTACATGTTTATAATTTAATTTAATTAAATCATATTTTAGATCTATTTATTTACTATTTTTTGATATTATAATTATTATAATAATATCTAAAAAATAGTAAATAAAAATTATTTAATTTTAACATCATATGAGATATGATTGATGCATGTCTAGACTAGTTGTAGAATAGTTCTACATAGTTATCTAGATTAGAGTTTATTTTGATAAGATCAATTGAAATCTATTTTTTTAGATTATTATGAGATAATTTAGATCTGAAAACATGCATGATTCAATACATGAGATGTATGCAAAATATGCCATGATTAGATTTAATTTGTATATGAGATATATGATATAGATATAAAATTATTTTATAGTATTACATGTTCCTGATTAAGGCATTTCTCTTAGCCGTTCGGTCATAAGAATGAAGAAGAATTTAAAGGCCCTCTCCTCCCATCCGATGGGGTATTCTTATGATGTGTAGGGGTGCTGGACGTTCGTCCTTAATCAAAAATCCAAAACTTACTTTCTGCAAAATCCTAGATCCTGAAATCCTAAGATTTATTATGTATATTTTATTTATGAACCCTACTTAATTAAGAATTAAGATTATGGAATATTAATTAGGTCTAAAATTGAGAATTTTAGATTTAAGACATATTCAGAATACTGGGTTCGAGCTTGGGTAGCTTAATTAGGTCTAAGCGATTGATCAAACCAAATCAAGAGTTGGTTAGATGGGATCAACAATGTTTAAATTGACCAGCCTAATAGGATTAAGTCTGGGTCAAGATCGAGTCACGATCAAGCAAAACCTAATTAGGCTCAGAGGTTAGAGTCTGGATTGTAGGCTAACCCAATTGGTTCTAGCTCAACAATTTGGTGTCTAAGGTAAGTTTGGCAAATACGATCGACTGGTTTCTAATTGGAAGCTACACGATCTGAATGCATTCTTGTACGAGTTAATGGCATATCTCTTCCATCGGTCTCACTTATCTGGCTATATCTGTTGACTCAGTTCTGATTTGAGGTGGTCAATAATCCGAGCTAACCCATGCCACTAGGTTAGTCATAATTGTTATGACTATGACAAGTCTAGTTTAATAAGACCTGAATCAATTCTTCCTAAGAAAGGATTAAGTCTGAGGTCTTCCACCATTGTAGATGTGCGAGCCCTTCCCAGGGTTGATTGTTCTCGGCTAGATACAGTGGCTCAGTTACACTGGAAAGATGCAACCATATCTATTAGGCATTGGATGCTATGGGCTGAAGGATAAGTTAGACTCAATATTTTGGATACGGTGAGAGACTCAATTAGAAATTCAGTCTATGCAAATGGTGGGTCTGACTTAACTAAGAAGTAGATCAATATTCTGGACACGGTGAGATTCATGAATTAGAGACCAAGTTTGGGTGCACCATGATTAGAGAATCATTGAACAAGAGTTGTTCACTCATTGGCTAACCCATCATCAATAACTGTTAGGTGAGGTGATGAGTCGGTTGGTGAGACCGCACCACCCACTAGAAATCATTAATCGTGGAGATTTTTGCATCTCTACAGAGGAAGTGTAGGGATCTAAGAAAATAGTGGAAGCTAATTTATTTAAAAATAAAATTCTTAAACAAATTAATCAAGTTATAATTACAATATCTAACTAGAATCTTTGACTCTCTACAGAAAAATATCTGCATCCAACCCATTAGCACGGATCCTGGACACACATAGACTGATCGGATCCAATTATAAAGATTGGCTCAGGAACTATAAAATTATTTTCAGTTTTGAGAAGTTAACCCATGTATTAGATCAAGACCCTCCCACCTTATCAGCCCATCCTTCCGCTGAACAGAGAACGTCTCTGAAAAAATGGATAGACGAAGATAATAAGGCCAGATATTACATGTTGGGCTCGATGTGTGATGAGCTCCAGTGCCAACATGAAGATATCAAGATTGCTTGTCAAATGTTGGCTCATCTGCAAGAGATGTTTGGTGAATAGAGTCACGCAGCCAAGTATCAAGTCACGAAATGACTTTTTAAGGCTAAGATGCGTGATGGGCAGTCAGTCCAAGATCACTGTCTGATGATGATCAAGGACTTGGAAGAGCTTAAGAAGCTCAGTGTGAAGTTAGACTTGGATCTGCAGAATGATGTTATTCTACAATCCTTAACTGATGCATATGGACAATTCATAATGAATTACCACATACATAAACTTCAAAATTCCTTAGCTAAATTAATGAACGTGCTGGTCACCGCTGAGCTTTCTATGAAAGGTTCTAAAGACTTAGTTCTTGCTATGAAATGAACTTCTTCTAAAAGAAAATCTTTTGAAAAGAAAAAGAAGTCTGCGAAAAAATAGAAGATGAAAAAAGGAAAGAAGAAGAAGGCAGAGCCGAAGAAGAAGGCCGCTGTCAAAGGAAAGTATTTTCATTGCAATAGCAACGACCACTGAAAGCAAAACTATCCTACTTACCTAGCCACCCTGAAGAACAAGAAGGAAGGTCATTCTGGAGGTATGCTCATTATTGAGTCTAACCTTATGATTTCTACTGCATCCAGTTGGATGCTTGACTCTAGATCTAGTGCTCATCTGTGCACTTCCATACAGGATCTTGAGGATGCAGGAGGCTGAGGGATGGAGACATGATCCTATGCATCAAAAATGAAGCAAGAGTTGCTGTAGTGGCGGTGGAAACATATCCTCTTCAATTACCATCTAATTTAGACTTAGTTTTGAAAGACTATTATTATGTGCCTGCAGCTAGCAGGAATTTAATTTTTATTTCATGCTTAGCACTAGAAGGCTATGTGATTACCTTCTTTAAGGACCATTGTAACATTCTTTATGAAAAAAATAAAATTGCAAATAGTTTTCTTATTAACGATCTTTATCAGCTACATATTGATGTATCTGTTCTAACTATCGAGCAAAATGTGAATGCCAAACGACCTAGGGATAGTCCAAATGACAAGTATCTATGGAACCTAAGATTAGGTCATATAGCAGAAGATAGGATCAACAAATTGGAGAAAAATGGGCCATTAAGTTCGTTGACTTTCGAGTCATATCCAACTTGTGAATCTTATCTTCAAGGCAAAATAACTAAACTTCCTTTTGTAGGATATGGGGAAAAGCCACAGATCTCCTTGCCCTAGTACATACTGATATGTGCAGCCCATTTGATGTGCCGACTAGAGGTAATTTTGTCTACTTCATTACCTTTACCGATGATCTGTCTAGGTATGGGTATGTGTATCTTATGAGACACAAGTCTGAAGCTTTTAAAAAGTTCAAAGAATTCAGACATGAAGTAGAAAAATAAACTGGAAAATCCATTAAGGTTCTTTGGTCAGATCGAGGAGGTGAATACCTTAACCGAGAATTCCTAGACTATTTCAAGAAAAATGGCATAGTCTCTCAATGGACTCCACCAAGAATACCTCAACTCAATGGGATTTCAGAATGGAAAAATCGAAGTCTATTAGATATGATCCGATCCATGATGAGCTTCACAGATCTTTCTGATTTTCTTTGGGGATACTCATTATTAACTTCAATTTATCTATTGAATAGGGTTTCCTCTAAAACCGTTCCTACCACACCGTATGAGATATGGCACGGTAAGAAGCCAAGTCTTACCGTATGGTGCTATCAGCTGGAAGAGTTTCAAGCAAATCATGATAGCACCTTCCATCATGAAAGCAGAATATATCGCTGCATCAGAGGCTGTGAAGGAAGCATTCTGGTATAAGAAGTTTGCTGCAGAAATTGAAGTAATACCATCAAATGCCATTTCTCTGTACTGCGATAATAATGGCACCATAGCCCTTGCTAAGGAGCCGAGATCTCACCAGAAATTCAAGCACATTGAGCGGCGATACCACCTCATCCACGATTACCTCGAGAAAGGTTACGTCGAGGTCAAGAGAGTCAATACCGCAGACAATGTGGCAGACCTACTTACAAAGTCGTTGGGATAACAAAAGATCGAAGCCCACCTTAAGAAGATGGGACTTAAACTTGTAGCCAATTGGCTTTAGGACAAGTGGAAGATTGTTAGATATATGTGCCCTAGAAACCAAAATTGGCTAACACTTGTAATACACTTCTAAGGGCAAAATTATAATTTTGACTATAATCAATAAAATGGGTTAATTTCTATCACATATAAATATTTAGTGTCTGTGATACATCCTTTGAGTTAATGGTAATGATAATTCATATTTTCAAGAGTTAAAAATTTAACATGAATAATCATTATTAACTCATAAAATGCTTCCGACCATAGGATCATCACGAGGATGGTGATTGATCCGAAAGGTTGGTGTACAATCACTTTTCTTTAGTAGATGAGTCTTGAGTCTACGGTGTGGAGACATCGGAGCGAGAGTACAGATACTCGTTAGAGAATGAGGGCACTGAGCGTGACCACCTCGAGTAGTCATTAGGAAGTCTACCTTCTCATCAATGACTGACTCGATGCTGCAGTGGTGTGTCTGGTTCTTTGACCTGAGGTGCATCAGCAGTTCACCTTGAGGGTGTTATAGTTTGACTACACCATAACTCGATCTCCTAGCCATTTGGAACCCTGAGGTGTATGTTGGCTATAGCATGTTCATTGTAGGAACTGGATTGCATCAAGATGGAATCTATCTACCTCGGTGGTAGAGGAGCAGCCCTATGATGATCATGAGAATCAAGTCCAGAAGCCCATGGCCATGGCAGAGTGAAATAATAGAAAGAGTTTCTATTTAGGTTTTCACATCAGACTTGAATCGAATGATTACATCATATGACAGAAACTAGGGTTTGACGAGTTCACCTTAACCCTAATCTGATCGGGGCTCAAGATAGAAGAACTTAATCACACAGGTAGCTGCACCAAGAGGTTCGCATTCAGCTCTGATGGGTTGCCACCATATACTGCTAGGTGTCACTGGTGGATTTTGGGAGCAATTAGAATGATTTAGATGATCGATCATTCTAGCTATTCGAATCAGAAGAGTTCTGATCCATCGAAAGGAGTTTCGATGATGTCGATGATAAAGATCATGACATATCCCATTACCATACAAAACTGAACCTAACTGGGTCACACATGCAAGGGTTTATATCTAGTGATCATCAATTGAACTAATCTAGTTCAATTGATCTGAATGAGATTCAATTAGGTTCAAAGAAATAGTGCTAGCACTCGATTGAACCTAACGTTCTTCTTTTACTATCATAAATATTGTCCTAACTGAGCCAAAGGAGCTTGTGCTTGATTAGAGGCCTTCACTTTGTCTGACTGGAGCCTGTCCAGGTCAGAAAAGGATTGTCTTATTTTGTAAGACAATACCTGCCATTTTTGGTCATCTACCATTTTTTGTCTTTTGACTTTGATCAAAAGTTGACCTTTGACTGGTCAAATATTGACCATTGATACTTTGACTTCTATCCATGTGTTATGCACCTATTGAAGAGCTGGTGGGGGCTTGTCCCCCTGTCAGAAACTGGCAAGGAGGAGGGCGCACACCAAGGGTGGCATGCGCCCAAGCTTTAGGTGCCTAGGAGTTCCTGTTGGATAGAGATTCCATCTCCTTATTGAATTTCGATTAGACTCCTCCTAAGAACCAACTTTGACTGGTCTTAGGCACCATCTAAGGATGAATCCAAGGGACTCTATTTCCAATAATCAGATTTAGATCTGATTTTACAAAAGGTTGTGATTAGTTGGGATGAAGAGGAGTTGGATCACGCATAGTCCATAAATAAGACCCTGCATCCAACTCAAACAGAAGAACAATTCTCTACGCCCCAAGGCTGCCTCTCTCTTCCTCCTCCATGCTAATTTCATCTTCTCCCTCTCCTCTCCACGCCCAAAAAAGTTTGGGATCTCAGTTGGTGCAATCTAGGTGAGAGAACGGCGATAGAAAGCTAGAAGGCTGTGCTACTGCAAAGGATAACTGCTGATCTTCGAAAGCTATTTTGAAGATCCTTCAAATCAAATTTAGATCTAATTTTTGAAGATGTGATAGAGAAGAAGAAATCTCTAGATTCAGTCTAAGTGGATACTAGTAGAGGCCAGGCACTTGCGTGGCTAGATCCAGAACCTTCTACTGCTTACAGGATCATCAACGAGTAATAGGATTATCCTACATCAAAATAAATTAAATCTAATTTAATTTATATATACTTTATTTTAATTATTAGAATAATAAAAATTAGATCTAAAATATTCTAGATCTAATTTGAATCAAAGAAAAAAGTTTTTGAAATATACCTCTTGATCCGATCAGATCTAAAAGAACCTGGTCCGAAAAATCAGGATTTTCCTTAAGACCACTTCTGATTTCAGGAGCTGTGTTCAATTATATTTCAATTTAGCAAAACCTTGGTCAGGATAGTCTTATTGAGGAGTCACATGACTAATTGCTTTGAGATACAAATGGATATATTTTCTAGGGTTGATAATCTAACCCTGAGTCATCTATTACACAGAGATCATAGGGATGAATTATATGATAACCATATTCATGTAGATTCTGAATGTTATGATTATGATTATTCGATCTATCCGAACGTCGGGTACCATTGCTAGATGGTCACTTTGATTAGTATAGAAATTGGTTTCTATGCTATCAACTTAAGTTCAGACCTGCGGGGTCACACACATTAGAAGTTTCTACCTAATCTGATGGCTGATCAAGAGTTCTATTAGTCTGAAACTCTATGGTCAAGAGTCCAACTGGATTATTTCTATGACCAAGAGTCCTACTAGACTGAGACTTTGAGTCCTACTTGTTTGGGACTCTCTGATCAAGAATCTCATTGGTCTAGGACTCTATGGTCAAGAGTTTCACTAGATTGAAACTCTATGATCAAGAGTCCTACTGAACTAGGACTCTGAGTCCTACTTGTCAGGGACTCTCTGATCATGAGTCCTAATAATCTAGGACATTGTGGTCAAGAGTCCCACTGGACTGAAACTCTATGACCAAGAGTCCTACTAGACTGAAACTCTGAGTCCTACTTATCTGAAACTTTTTGATCAAGAGTTTCACTAGTCTGAGACTCTATGATCATGAGTTTGATTCGTTTGGGATACTGGGTTCAAGAGTCCCACTGATTTAGGACTCTTTAAGAGTTTCATGTTGATAGGACTCTGTTGCCCAGTAACCCATTCGATTTGGATTCAAATATTTTTATAGGATTAATTAGCAATTTAATTATTGATTAGCTCAATTTGATTGAGCAATGAGGATTCAATCAAGTTTGATTGAATTTGATTCGGTTGGATTTGATTCGATCAGGTCATGAGACGACCTAATCGCTATAGGAGTTTTGATCCTGATTTGATCAGGACGTAGATCTAATTAATTTTTAATTTAATTAAAATTTTATTAAATTAAGCTAAGTCTAATTTGGTTGGGTTTAACCTAGTTTAATTGGGTCTAGATTAATTGGTTTGGTTGAAATCAATTAAGACAAAGTCAAATGAAGTTTGAATTCAAATTCTCCCATGCACCCACCATTTTTGACTTTTTCACTCTGCTTTCCACACTCTTTCTTTTGTTTTTCAAACTTTTTTTTAAGAAATAAAAATATGCACACAGAAGGAGAGTCCTTCTTTGTGTTAAACACAAGGGAGGGGGCATTGGATAAGGATAAGAGGCTCATTTGATTTTTAAAATCAAGTAAGTAGTTAAAACCTCTCAACCACTCGATCCTTATCATTTTTTATGCTATTTTCCTATGGTATTCATATCAATAAATTAT
>QRFJ01000468.1:2097664-2123287 GCA_006176705.1 Cocos nucifera | reverse complement strand
TGGATCTGGAATTCCTCTTCTTCTTCTATCACATCTTCAAAAATTAGATCTGGATCTGATCTGGAGGATCTTCAAAACACCTTTCGAAGATCAGCAGTTGTCCTTTGCAGCAGCGCAACCTTCTAGCTTTTTGTCGCCTTTCTCTCATTTGGATTGCACCAACTTAGATCCCAAACACCTTTGGGTGTGGAGAGGAGAGGGAGAAGGTGGTCTTGGCATGGAGGAGGAGAGGAGAGGCAGCCTTGGGGCGTGGGAATTTCAATCGCTTTTCCAATATTCTTTGAGTTGGGCGTAGGGTCTTATTTATAGACTATGCATTATCCAACTCCTCTTCTTCCCAACCAATCACAATCCTTTGTGAAATTAGATCTAAATCTGATTGATGAAAATAGAGTCCCTTGGATTCCTTCTTAGATGATGCCTAGGACCAGTCAAACTTGGTTCTTAGGAGAAGTCTAATCGGAATCCAAAAGGAAGATGGAGTCCCTATCCAACAGGGACTCCTAGGCGCCTCCTGCTTGGGCACATGCCAAGGGTGGCGTGCGCCCTCTTTCTTGCCAGGTTCTGATAGGGGACAGGCCCCCTCCAGCTCTCTAATAGATGCATGACATGTGGACAGAAGTCAAAGTATCAATGGTCAACATTTGACCAGTCAAAGGTCAACTTTTGACCAAAGTCAAAGGACGAGAAATGGCAGGTGACCAAAATTGGTAGGTATTGTCTTACAAAATAACACAACCCTTTTTTGACCTAGACAGGCTCCAGTCAGACCAAGTGAAGGCTTCTGATTGAGCACAAACTCCTTTGGCTCAGTAAGGATAATTATTTATGATAGTAAAAGAAGAACGTTAGGTTCAATCGAGTGCTAGCACGATTTTCTTGAACCTAATTGAATCTCATTCAGATCAATTGAAGTGGATTAGTTCAATTGATGATCACCAAATTCAAACCCTTGTTTGTGTGACCCAGTTAGATTCAGTTCTGTATGGTAATGGGATATGTCATGATCTCTATCATCGACATCATCGAAACTTCTTTCGATGGATCAGAACTCTTCTGATTCGAACAGCTAGAATGATCGATCATCTAAATCATTCTAATTGCTTTCAAAATCCACCAATGACACCTAGTAGTATATGGTGGCAACCCATCAGAGCTAAATGCGAACCTTTTGGTGCAGCTACCTGTGTGATTAAGTTCTTCTATCTTGAGCCCCGATCAGATTAGGGTTTAGGTGAACTCGTCAAACCCTAGTCTCTGTCATATAATGTAATCATTCGATTCAAGTCTGATGTGAAAATCTAAATAAAAATTCTTTCTATTATTTCACTCTACCATGGCCATGGACTTCTGGACTTGATTCTAATGATCATCATAGGGCTGCTCCTCTACCACCGAGGTAGATAGATTCCATCTTGATGCAATCCAATTTCTACAATGAACATGTTATAGCCAACATACACCTTAGGATTTCGAATGGCTAGGAGATCGAGTAATGATGTAGTCAAACTATAACATGCTCAAGATGAACTGTCGATGCACCTCAAATCAAAGAATCAGACACACCACTGCAGCATCGAGTCAGTCATTGACGAGAAGGTAGACTTCCTAATGACTACTCGAGGTGGTCACGCTCAGTGCCCTCATTCTCTAACGAGTATCTGTACTCTCACTCCAGTGTCTCTACACCATAGACTCAAGACTCAAGACTCATCTACACCATAGATCTAAAATTAAAAAAATTAAAATTAAATAATATAGATCTAATTTCTACAATATGCATGACTAGTTGTAAAATAGAATAGTTCTATACATAGTCTTGCATAATCAAAATTTAATTTGATTAAATTATATTTTAGATCTATTTATTTACTATTTTTTGATATTATAAATATTATAATAAGATCTAAAAAATAAAAAATAAAATTATTTAATTTTTAAATCATATGAGATATGATGAATCATGATTAGACTAGTTGTAGAATAGTTCTACATAATTATCTAGATTAGAATTTATTTTGATGTGATCAATTTAAATCTAATTTTTTAAATAATTATGAGATAATTAAGATCTAAAAAATATGCATGATATCGATACATGAGATGTATGCAAAATATGCCTATAAAGTTAGATCTAATTTTATATATGAGATATATGATGTAGATCTAACTAGTTTTGTAGATTTATATTTCCTGATTAAGGCATTTTCCTTGGCCGTCCGGTCATAAGAATAAAGTAGAGTTTAAACGCCCTCTCCTTCCATTCGATGGGGTGTTTTTATGATGTGTAGAGGTGCTGCACATTCGTCCTTAATCAAAAATCAAGAACTTACTTTTTGCAAAATCCTAGATCCTGAAATCCTAGGATTTTATTTACATATTTTGTTTATGAATCCTAACTTAATTAAGAATTAAGATTATGAAATATTAATTAGGTCTAAAATTGAGAATTTTAGATCTAAGATATATTCATAATATTGGATTCGGGCTTGGGTAGCTCAATTAGGTCTAAGCGGTTGATCAAACCGAATCAAGAGTTGGTTAGATGGGATCAACAATGCTTAAATTGACCAGCCTAATAGGATTAAGTCTGGATCAAGATCGAGTCACATGAGTGATCAATCAAGCTAAGACCTAATTAGGCTCAGGGGTTAGAGTCTTGGATTGTAGGCTAACCCCATTGGTTCTAGCTCAACAATTTGGTGTCTAAGATAAGTTTGGCAGATATGACTGACTGGTTTTTAATTGAGAGCTACTCGACTCGAATGCGTTCTTATCGAGTTAATGGCATATCCCTTCCACCGGTCTCACTTAACCTGGCCATATTTGTTGACTCAGTTCTGATCTGAGGTGATCAATAATTCCGAGCTAACCCATGCCACTAGGTTAGTCATAATGGTTATGACTATGTCAAGTCTAGTTTAATGAGACCTAAATCAAATCTTCCTAAGAAAAGATTAAGTCTAAGGTCTTCCACCATTGTAGATGTGCGGGCCCTTTCCGGGGTTGATTGTTCTCGGTTGGTTACAGTGGTTCAGTTGCACCAAAAAGATGCAATCCATGTCTATTAGGCATTGGATGCTATGGGCTAAAGGATGGATTGGGCTCAATATTTCAGGATACGGTGAGAGACTCAATTAGGAATCCAATCTATGCAAATGGTGGGTCTGACTTAACTAAGGAGTGGATCAATATTTTGGACATGATGAGATTCATGAATTAGAGATCAAGTTTGGGTGCACCATGATTAGAGAATCATTGAACAAGAGTTGTTCACTCATTGGCTAACCCATCACCAATAACTGTTAGGTGAGGTGATGAGTCAGTTGGTGGGACCGCACCATCCACTAGAAATCATTAATCATGGAGATTTTTGCATCTCTACAGAAGGAGTGTAGGGATCCAAGAAAATAGTGAAAGCTAATTTATTTAAAAATAAAATCTTAAATAAATTGGTTAAGTCTTAATTATAATATCTAACTAGAAATTTGACTCTCTACAGAAAGATGTCTGCATCCAACCCACTAGCACAAATCTTGGACACCCATAGACTGATCGGATCCAATTACAAGAATTAGCTCCAGAACTTCAAAATTATTTTAGATTCTAAGAAGTTAACTCATGTATTGGATCAGGATCCTCCCACCTTACCAGCTTGTTCATCCGCTGAACAGAGAGCGTCTCTTGAAAAATGGATAGATGAAGATAACAAGGCCAGATATTACATGTTGGGCTCAATGTCTGGTGAACTTTAGTGCCAATATGAAGATATCAAGACTGCCCGCCAAATGTTGGCACATCTGCAAGAGATGTTTAGTGAATAGAGTCACACGCCAAGTATCAAGTCACTAAATGACTATTCAAGGCTAAAATGCGTGATGGACAGTCAGTCCAAGATTATTGTCTGATGATGATCAAAGACTTAAAAGAGCTTGAGAAGCTCGGAGTGGGGTTGGACTTGGATCTATAGAATGATATAATTCGACAATTCTTGACTAATGCATATGGGCAGTTCATCATGAACTATCATATGCATAAATTTTATAATTTTTTGGTCGAACTTATGAACATGCTGGTTACCACTGAGCTTTCTATGAAAGGTTCTAAAGGCTCAGTGCTTGCTATGGAATGAACTTCTTCCAAGAGAAAGTCTTTTGGAAAGAAGAAGAAGTCTGTAAAAAAGCAGAAGGTGGAAGGAGGAAAGAAGAAAAAGGCAGAGCTAAAGAAGAAGGCCGCTAACAAAGAAAAGTATTTCTATTGCAACAAGGATGGCCACTGGAAGCGGAACTGCCCTACTTACCTGGCCACCCTGAAAAATAAGAATGAGGCAGGTCCTTCTGGAGGTATGCTCATTATTGAGTCTAACCTTACGATTTCTTCTGCATCCAGTTGGGTGCTTGACTCTGGTTCTAGTGCTCATTTGTGCACTTTCATGCAGGGTCTTGAGGATAGTGGGAGGCTGAGGGATAGTGAGATAATCCTGCATGTCAAAAATGGAGCAAGAGTTGCTATCGTAACCATGGAAACATACCCTCTTCAACTACCATCTAGTTTAGACTTAGTGTTAAAAGACTGTTATTATATGTCAGCAGTAAGAAGGAATTTGATTTTTATTTTTTGCCTTGCATTAGAAGGCTATGTAATTAATTTTCTTAAGGACCATTGTAACATTCTTTATGAAAGAAATAAAATTGCAAGTGGTTTCCTTATTAACGATCTTTATCAGTTACATATTGATGTATCTATTTTTAACTATCGAGCAAAATGAATGCCATGAAATGACCTAGGGATAGTCCAAATGATAGGTATCTATGGCACCTAAGATTAGGTCATATAGCAGAAGATAGGGTTAACAAATTGAAAAAAAATGGGCTATTGAGTCCGTTGACTTTCGAGTCATATCCAATTTGTGAATCTTGTCTTCATGGCAAAATGACTAAGCTCCCTTTTGTAGGACATGGGGAAAGGGCCACGGATCTTCTTGCCCTAGTACATACTGATGTGTGCGGCCCATTTGATGTGCCGGCTAGAGGCAACTTTATCTACTTCATAATCTTTACCGATGATTTATCTAGGTATGGGTATGTGTATCTTATGAGACACAAGTCTGAAGCTTTTGAAAAGTTCAAAGAATTCAGACATGAAGTAGAAAAGCAAACAAAAAATCCATTAAGGTTCTTCGATCAGATCGAGGAGGTGAATACCTTAGTCAAAAATTCCTGGACTATCTCAAGAAAAATGGCATAGTCTCTCAATGGACTCCACCAGGAACACCTCAACTCAACGGAATTTCAGAATGGAGGAATTCGAACTCTATTAGATATGGTTCGATCCATGATGAGCTTCACAGACCTTCCTGATTTTCTTTGGGGATACTGTTTGTTAACTACAATATACTTACTAAATAGGGTTCCTTCTAAAATTGTTCCTACCACACCGTATGAGATATGGCATGGTAAGAAATCAAGTCTGAGTCATCTCAAAATTTGGGGTTGTCCGGCTCATGTCAAAAGACAACAAGCGGACAAGTTAGACTTTAGGTCCTTTAGAGCTCGATTCATAGGATATCCTAAAGAGTCATTAGGATATTATTTCTACATTCCAGAAGAACCCAATGTGATTGTGAGTCGACATGCCATCTTTCTTGAAAAATAGTTTATTTAAGATGGTGGCATTGGAAAGCAGATCAAGTTCGATGAGAAAGTCTCACAAGAGCAACGAGCTGAAGGACCAAATGGAACCAAATCAGGTTAAGCCAATCCAATCACTACCTCCTCCACCTCGTAGATCGAAAAGAGTTTTTCGTCCCCCTGAGAGGTACTTAGGTACTATTTCAGAGGAAAGTAGAGGAAATGTTCCTCGTAGGTAATGATGTTTCATGGTGATGATCCCAAAACCTATAACGAGGTGATATCAGATATCGACTCCGAGAAATGGTTAGAGGCAATGAAGTCAGAAATTGACTCGATGCACTCAAACCAAGTCTGGACCTTGGTAGATCCACCAGAAGGTATAGTACCTATTGGGTGTAAATGGATCTTCAAGAGAAAGATTGGTGCAGATGATGGAAATGTGGAGACATTCAAGGCTAGATTAGTGGCAAAAGGTTATAGTCAACGCGAAGGCATTGACTATCAGGATACCTTTTCGTCCAGTAGCTATGCTAAAATCCATTCACACATTGCTTGCTGTTGCAGCCTATTTCGATTATGAAATATGGCAAATGGACGTGAAAATGACATTCTTAAATGGATATCTTGAGGAAGATATCTATATGGAACAGCCGCTAGGTTTCACATCCAGTGATGATGATCACAAGGTTTATGCAAGCTGCAAAGGTCCATATATGGACTTAAGCAAGCATCTCGAGCTGGAACACTCATTTTAATGATGTGATCAAAATATTTGGTTTCATCAAAAATGAAGAGGAACCATGTGTCTTTCAAAAAGGGTCAGTGGGAGCGCTGTTGTCTTCCTCGTATTGTACGTGGATGACATCCTCCTTATTGGGAATGATATTCCCATGTTGACCATCAGTTAAAATGTGGTTGTCTAAAGAATTCTCCATGAAAGACCTAGGTGAAGCATCCTTTATTCTAGGAATTAAGGTCTATAGAGGATAGACCGAATAGGATGCTAGGACTTTCACAGAAGATGTACATAGAGGAAGTACTAAAGAGGTTTAGTATGGAAAACTCTAAGAGGGGATTTAGTACCCTTCAGACATGGTATTCATCTTTCCAAGAAGATGTGCCCTAGCACACCTGAGGAAATAGAACGCATGAGCAAGATCCCTTATGCTTCTGCAATAGGGAGCCTCATGTATGCCATGCTATGTACACGACCTGATATAGCCCATGCTGTGAGTGTCACAAGCAGATATCAGTCAAATCCAGGTGAAGAACACTGGACTTCTGTGAAATGTATCCTTAAGTACTTGAGAAGAACTAAGGATATGATGTTGGTCTTTGGTAATGGAGAACTCCAAGTCCAGGGATACACAGACTCGGATTTTATGTCCGATATAGATGATCGAAAGTCGACATCTGGGAGTCTATTTGTGTGCAATGGTGGAGCTGTCAGTTGGAAGAGTTCCAAGCAGAACAGTGATAGCAGATTCCACCATGGAAGCAGAATATATCGCTGCATCAGAAGCTGCAAAGGAGGCATTCTGGTATAAGAAGTTTGCCGCAGAGATTGGAGTGATGCCATCAGATGCCATTCCTCTGTACTGCGACAACAATGGCACCATAGCCCTTGCTAAGGAGCCGAGGTCTCACCAAAAATCCAAGCACATCGAGCGGCGATACCACCTCATCCGTGATTACCTCGAGAAGGGTTATGTCGAGGTCAAGAGAGTCGACTCCACAGACAATGTGATGGACCCACTTACAAAGCCGTTGGGCCAGCAGAAGATCGAAGCCCACCTTGAGAAGATGGGACTTAGATTTGTAGCCAATTGGCTTTAGGTCAAGTGGGAGTTTGTTAGATATGTGTGCCCTAGAAGCCAGAATTGGCTGACACTTGTAATACACTTCTAGGGGCAAAATTATAATTTTGACTATAAATAATAAAATGGGTTATTTTCTATCACAAATATGTATTTAGTGTCTGTGATACATCCCTTGAGTTAATGGTAATGATAATTCATATTTTCAAGAGTTGAAAATTTAAGACATGAATTTTCATTTATTAACTCATAAAATGCTCCTGACCGTAGGATCATCATGAGGATGGTGATTGATCCGAAGGTTGGTGTACAATCGCTTCTTCATAGTAGATGAGTCTTGAGTCTATGGTGTAGAGACACCAGAGCGAGAGTACAGGTACTCATTAGAGAATGAGGGCACTGAGCGTGACCACCTCGAGCAGTCATAAGAAAGTCTACCTTCTCGTCGATGACTGACTCGAAGCTGCAGTGGTGTGTCTGGTTCTTTGACCTGAGGTGCATCAATAGTTCACCTTGAGGGTGTTATAGTTTGACTACACCATGACTCGATCTCCTAGCCATTCAGAATCCTGAGGTGTATGTTGGCTATAGCATGTTCATTGTAGGAATTGGATTGCACCAAGATGGAATCTATCTACCTCGGTGGATGAGGAGCAGCCCTATGATGATCATGAGAATCAAGTCCATAAGCCCATGGCCATGGCAGAGTGAAATAATAGAAAGAGTTTCTATTAAGATTTTCACATCGGACTTGAATCGAATGATTAAATCATATGATAGAAATTAGGGTTTGACGAGTTCACCTTAACCCTAATCTGATCGGGGCTCAAGATAGAAGAACTTAATCACACAAGTAGCTGCACCAAGAGGTTCATTTTCAGTTTGATGGGTTGCCACCATATACTGCTAGGTGTCACTGGTGGATTTTGGGAGCAATTAGAATGATTTAGATGATCGATCATTCTAGTTGTCTGAATCAAAAGAGTTCTGATCCATCGAAAGGAGTTTTGATGATGTCGATGATAGAGATCATGACATATCCTATTATCATACAGAACTGAACCTAACTAGGTCATACAAACAAGGGTTTGAATCTAGATATCATTAATTTGACTAACCCAGTTCAATTGATTTGAATTAGATTCAATTAGGTTCAAGAAAATCATGCTAGCACACGATTGAGCCTAACTTTGTCCTTCTACTATCATTAAAAGTTGTCTCGACTAAACCAAATGAGTTTGTGCTCGCTCAGGTATCTTTACTTGGTCTGATTGGAGCTTGTTCAGATTAGAAAAGGGTTGTCTTAATTTATGAGATAAATTTGAGACAATATCTGCCATTTTCCATCACCTGCTAATTTTTGTCTTCTGATTTTGGTCAAACGTTGACCTTAGACCCTTGGACATCTGCCCATATGTCATGCACCTATTGGAGAGCAGATAGGGGCTTGTCCCCTTACTAGATTTTGAAAAGGAGGGGACGTATTCCTAGGGAGGCATGCGCCCATGGATAGGAACGATTGGAGTCCCATATGGATGGGACTCCAGGTTGCTTCTTGGTTTCTACTTAGGTGGCCCATAACTATAGACTTTGACCAATCTTAGGCACCATCTAAGAATGAATTAGTAGGGCTCTCATCTAATTGGATCAGGTGATGTCATCCCACCAATCAAATTTAGATCTAATTGCATGAAGCAACGTGATTGGCCAGGATGATGTGACACTGCATGGCGCAGCAGGGTTTATATAAACCCTATCTGCGCCCAACATTTAGGGAGTTCTCTCTTCGCCCACACCCAAAAGATATTCTTCTCCCTCCTCCATGCCATCTTCTGATCCTCTCTCTCCTCTCCATGCCCAAAGGAAGTTGGGCCCTAGTTTGGTAAGATCTAGGCAAGAAAAAGTTGACGAGAAAGGAAGAAAGCAGCACTGCTGCAGAGATGACAGTAGATCTTCGAAAGAAATTTTGAAGATCCTCCAAATCAGATCCAGATCTAATTTTTGGAGAAGTGATAAAGAAGGAGAAGATCTTCAGATCCAGTTCGAGTGGATACCGGTAGAGGCCAGGCACTTGCATAGCTAGATGCAGAACCTCAGGCAATCAGCAGGATTATCAAAGGATAATCTGATTACCCAACATCAAGGTAGAAATTAAATTAGATTTAATTTATTTTTATTTTATTTATTAGATCTATAAAATTAGATCTAAAATATCTTAGATCTGATTTGGATACATGAGAAAAATTTTTGAAATATCTCTCTTGATCCGATCAGGTTTGAACGAACCTGATCTGAAAAATCATGATTTCCCCTTCTCAAAGATCAAAAATATATCCTTAGTCCTTCTTAAGTACTTAAAAATATATTTCACAGAAGTCTAGTGCTCTTCGTTTGAATTCGACTGATTCCTGCTTGTGACACTCACAACATGGGCGATATCAGATCGTGTATATAACATGGCATACATGAGGCTCCCTATTGTAGAAGCATAATGGATCTTGCTCATGTATTCAATCTCTTCTGATGTGTTGGGACACATCTTCTTGGAGAGATGAATTCCATGTCTGAAGGGCACAAGACCCCTCTTTGAGTTCTCCATGCTAAACCTCTTTAGCACCTCCTCTATATACATCCGTAAGAGACCTAGCATCCTTCTTGATCTTTCTCTATAGACGTTAATCTCCAAAATAAAAGATACTTCTCTTAGGTCTTTCATAGAAAACTCCTTAGACAACCATACTTTGATTGAGGTCAACGTAGGAATGTCATTTCCAATCAGGAGTATGTCATCCACATATAATACGAGGAAGACAACAATACTCCCACTGACATTTTTGGGCACATAGAGCTCCTCCTCATTTTTGATGAAACTAAATGATTTGATCATATCATTAAAATGAGCATTTCAGCTCTGAGATGCTTGCTTTAGTCCATAAATGGACCTTTGCAGCTTACAAATCATGTAATCTCCATCACTGAAAGTAAAATCAAGCAATTGTTCCATATAGATATCTTTCTTAAGATATCCATTTAGAAATATTGTTTTCACGTCCATTTGCCATATTTTATAATCGAAATATGCTGCAACGACAAGCAGTGTGTGAATGAATTTAAGCATGGCCATTGATGAGAAGGTATTCTAATAGTCAATGCCTTCGCGCTGACTTATATCTTTTCGCTACTAACCTAGCTTTTAATGTCACTATATTTTTATCTACATCAATCTTTCTCTTGAAGATCCATTTATACCCAATAGGTACAATACCTTCAAGTGGATCTACTAAGGTCCAGACTTGGTTCGAGTGTATTAAGTCAATTTTTGACTTCATTGCCTCTCGTCATTTTACAAAGTCGATATCTGATATCACCTCATCATAGATTTTGAAATTATCTTCATGAACTTTATTTTTTGTAAGGAATATTTTCTCTACATTCTTTGAAATAATACCTAAGTATCTCTCAGGAGGACGAAAAATCTTACTAGACTTTCGAGGTGGAGGAGGTAGTGTGTGGATCGGCTCATACTGACTAGGTTTCTTAGGTTTCTTGGCTCGTTGCTCCTGTTGCCTAGCTATACAATACAAGAGAGGGGGGGGGTGAATTAGGTTTTTAAAATTTTAAAGCTAATTCAAAGATATCAAGATTGAATGATGATATGCAAGTCATGTGTGTAAAGTGATTTAGGTTAGATAAAAATATAAAAGATTTAAGAGAAAAAAATTAACAAATTAAGAAAAGAAAGATAGCAAGCACACCACAAATAAGCAAGATTTATAGTGATTCGATGCATTCCTTGCACCTATATCCACTCCCTAAGCTCCTACTTGGAAATTCAAAACCACTAAATGTATTCAACTAGAATACAACGTCGATACCTCCGATCCTAGCTATCCCAAGCTAGCATACTTATTTCTTGGGTACAAGTCAATCCTACACACTTTGATTTAAGACTCAGATCAACCTTTTCCAAGGTTTGGAACTCCCAAAACTTGAATCAAAATAATAAAGCAGAGTATAAGTATTAATAAAATAAAAGTTTAGCTTCCTTAATGAGCAAATAAAACCTTAAGAATGCTTTTCACAATAATGGAGGAAGTTTTTCTAATTTTTCTTAAGATTGTTGGAGACTTGAATGAACTCTTGAGAGGTTGATGAACTTGAAACGAAAGCTTTTTTGCTTGAAGATGACTTTTACTTAGAGCTGAATTGAATAATAAAATCTCTTATGTTTCTTTCTTTTTTATAGCCTTTTGAATCTTCAATGGGTGGAGGAGAGAATCTTGGATAAGATTTGTAGCCATTGGAGATCTTAAAGAAAGTATTAAAAGCTGCCAAAATGGGATAAAACTAGCTATTATAAAAGATTTTCATCACAGGGGTCGACTCATGGGTTGACCTCTAGCACAAGAGTCGACCTCGAGGTCGACCTCTGAAATAGAATCCAAAAAATTGACTGTTCTATAATTTTGACCTTCGAAATAGTAGAGGTCGACCCTTGGCACAGAAACAGCATGCCAAACAGTCCGTTTCAGCACGGGATGACCTAGGGGTCGATCCTTTTGCTTCAAACTTGATTTTATTCTAAAATATATATCCAAAAATCATGGGACTGCCTCCAAAGGATCAAAAATCTTCTATACTTGCTCTTGAGGCTTTCAAATCAAAACTTGATAAAATTATGATTTTGTCCTAGAAATACAAAAAATCTTTTTTCAAGCCAAATTTATTAGTAATCCTCTCAAATGCTTTGTAATCATCAAAATAAATTCTTGAAGCAATAATGTCTTCCTTTTTGATGATGATAAAACATTTGAGCATAAGCAAAAATAAAGTATTTAGAAGGCTATGTCACTTACTAGAATATCATATTCAGTTATTTCATCAATATTGCATAAAGAGCAATTTGAAGATTACTTATGAGTAGATATTCAAACTATTTATAAAAGAGTTTGACTTATTTTTTTTGTCAATTTTACTTCAATTTTGTTTTTAGCTCAATTTTATTTACTCTACTCCCCCTTTTTGACATCATCAAATAAGATCTTAAGAAATTTTAAAACTCAAAAAGAAAAAGCATCCCCCTTAAATTATTCCATATATTTTTTTGTTAGAACAAGAGTTTATAACAAAACTTTCAATTATCTTATATACAACATAGTATTTACAGCATATCATAATAGAATTTTAGCTAATTCATAGAGGTTATAATTCACATCATTCAAATGATATCATCATATTTATATACGCATATTTACATCCAAATGATATCATTTCACACATAATAAATTATAACATCACGTCATCAAAATATATAAGTACTAAAGGTATTAAAAGCATTCATGAGAGTTAGGCAATCAAAATATATAAAATTCATGGATAAAACTATCCATGATCTAAGCAGCCACTAGTACCAATGCCATAAGTTAGATCCAAAAAAAAAAAAATAACCAACCATGACTTGATCAACAACTCATAGAAACAACTAAGAGATACTAGATCATAACCTAATATAAAGATGACTAAACTAGATCTAGTAGAGATCATAGCTGGAAGCATCTAAATCAGATGAGAAATTAGAAATATGATAGGGTATATCAAATGATAGATGTATCAAATTCAAAAAATTAAATAAAAAATTTAAAAAATTGAATTAAATCAAATGAATCAACTTCCCTTTAAAAGCTTATCATTTGAAATTTATTTTTTTACAAAAAAAGTTAGCTTAAACTCAAATATCAAAGGCTCTTCTCCTTTTTGAATGAATATAATATTTTGAATAGATTTTCAAGTATGTACTTTTAAACTTTAAAAGGATTAGAGTTTTTCAAAGATTTAAATAGTGGAATCAAGCACAACATTAAATTCATTATTCATTTTTTCCTTTTCTTAAATAAATTTTAGTTAATTAAGCTTGAAAAAGATATATATCATAAATGTATCGAGTAAAATAAAGATAGTATTAGAGAAAAAATAATTTTACAAAGATTTCTAAAGGTACATTAAAAATTCTATATTATATTCATATTTTTAAATGAGTTTCAAAATTAGAAGTATGTATCAAAATTAATTTTTTTGGAGTAAGAATATATTTTAAATTAGCTTTAACTTCAATTAGTTATCAAAAATGATTTGACAATCAAATTAATTAAATTTAAACTGAATAATCACATGAAGGCTTAAGTTAAAAGGATCATAAAATAATCAAAGTTCATTATCCTTAAATCAAATTAATTAGAATATTCAGTTAAGACTAATTAGATAATATTTAACAAGCAAACATCTTTCTCCTTATTTAACAAACAAATATCTGATACCAGTAAATGCCAAAAAAATCATCTCATAATATTTTCTCCACCTTTTTTTCATAATTATTATTGAATAAATTTATCTTTTAGCTTTTCTTCCCCATTTTGAAAGAATACAATAAATTTAGAATGAATATTCTCTTTTTTAAAAAAATTATTTATGAACAACATGGATTAAAAACACATCTCTCCCTTTTTGAATAATATAAATGCATTAAATAAAATTATTTTGAGCTTCAAAGATTCAAGAGAGATGGAACATTTCAAAGATTAAAGAATTTAAATAGATCATTCAAAGCAAATTATAAGATATATTTAATTTTTTAGGGATCATCTCTTCTTTTTTATTATTATTATTATATATATATATTAAGATCAATAAAATTTAAGATAAATGTTAAGTTGTCTGATATTAATTGATTAAAAACTAAAGTCCTCTTTGAATATTTGATTTTAATAGCTTCTTTGCAATATTTTGCTTGACATCAATATCAAAAGACTTAAAAAAATATTTTTTTTTAATTTATTTTTAAAAATTAATCAATCTAAACAAGATATGAATATTCATCAATAATCCTCTTTTAAGATCAAAAATAATTTTTTGATATTAATTAATTTTTTTTAAAAAAATAATATGATCAAAATATATAAAATATAAATAGTTGCTTAAAATGAATCAAATGATCAAAATCATTAGAATACTCAAATAAATACATGAGACAAGTAAAGTATAATTGTTTATCCATGATTTTTCTTATTAAGTTCAAAAATATTTTTTCTTCTTATAGTCAAGAAAAAGACAAGAAGGATGAATAATTTTTAACTTAAAACAATGAAATTAAGTCTCAAGGATTGATCCAAAAATATTAGTAGAGGATAAGTTGGGATCAAAAGAAGGATATTTAAGCAAAAGGATCTAGAATTTTCAATTCTCTCCTAATTTCATAAAATTTATCTTCACTCAAGGCCTTAATAAAAATATCAGTCAGTTATTTTTTAGTACCAACATAATCAAGAATTATGTCATTATTTTGAACACGCTTTCTTATGAAATGATGTCTTATTTCAATGTGTTTTGATCTAGAGTGTTGGATTGGATTCATAATTAGATTTATAGTACTAGTATTACCACACCTTATGGAAGTTTTATTTAGTTTGATGTCAAAATTCTTAAGTTGTTGCTTAATTCATAAAATTTATGCATAGCAACTTCCGGCTGTAATATATTCAGCTTCGAATGCGATTGAATTTTGCTTCTTGCTAAATCAAGAGATTAAGTTAACTCCTAAAAATTGATAAGTTTTACTAGTGCTTTTGCTATCTAATATACATCCAGCAAAGTCTGTATCTGAATATCCAATTAAATCGATTGATGAATTCTTAGAGTATTATAAACCTATAGATTGAGTTCTTTTTAGGTATTTAAATATTTTTTTTACAGCACTTAAATGTGATTCTTTTGGATTAGATTGAAATCATGCACATAAATAAATACTAAACATGATATCTGGTCTACTAGCAATTAAATACAATAATGAACCTATCATGCCTCTATAAATCTTTGTATCAACACTTTTACCTCCTTCATCCTTGTCAAGCTTACATGATGGACTCATGGGGGTACCAATGGCTTTGGAGCTCTCCATCCTAAATCTTTTAAGTAGCTTTTTTATGTACTTGCTTTGGATGATGGAGATCCCTTTCTTTGTTTGTTTGATTTAAAGTCTGAGAAAGAATGTTAGTTCACCCATCATGCTTATCTCAAACTTTCTCTGCATGAGCTTAGCAAAATCTTGATATAAAGTTTTATTAGTAGACCCAAATATAATATTATCAACATATATTTGTATTACTAAGATGTCATTAAAGGATTGTATCTACATTTTCTCTTAAAAACTCATTATTAAGCAAGAATTTACTTAATCTCTCATACAAAGTCCTAGGTGCTTGTTTTAAACAATATAATGCTTTGTTTAATTTGAAAACATGATTAGAAAAAGCATGATTTTCAAAATCAGTTGATTATTCTATGTAAACTTCTTCAATAATATATCCATTTAGAAAAGCACTTTTAACATCCATTTGAAATAACTTAAAATTCATAAAGCATGCATAAGTGAGTAAAGGTCTAATTGCTTCTAGTCTAGCAACAGGTATAAAGATCTCATCAAAATCAATTTTCTCTTCTTGATTATAACCCTTAGCAAATAAATCTTGCTTTATTTCTAATTATATTTTTATTTTTATCCAATTTATTTCTATATACCAATTATTGGATGATTTTTAGATCTTGATACTAGGGGCCATACATTATTTCTTTCAAATTGATTAGGTTTCTCTTGCATTGCATTTATCCAATTATAATCTTTTTGACTTTATCTATAGTTTTAAGTTCAAAATGAGAAATAAAAGTAAAATGACTATATGCATCTCTAAGTGAAGAGCGAGTTCTTACCCCATGTATAGGATCACCAATAATTAGTTCTTTGAGATGATTGTGAACATACCTTCATTCTTTTGGAAGATCATTTGTACCTTAAGGTTGTTCTCGTTGTCCTTCACTTTCATTTTCTTGCTTGTCTTCATGATCCTCTTCATTTTGAATTATTGAATCCTTTAGGATAATCTCCTTCATTCCTTTTATAAGGGGATCTACATCATCAATATTCTCACTCTTTCTTGATGGAAGATCATTAGTCTCATCAAAGACAACATGTATTGACTCCTCTACGACTAAAGTTCTTTTGTTAAAACTCTAAAAGCTTTACTATGGTAGGAATAACCAAGAAAAATAGCTTCATCGGGTTTTGCATCAAATTAATCTTATTTTTCTTTACCATTGTTCAAAACAAAACATCGATAACCAAAAATGAAAATATGCAATGTTAGGTTTTCTATCTTTCCAAAGCTTATAAGATGTTTTCTTTAAAATTGGTCTGATTAGGGCATGATTTAAGATGTAACATACCGTATTAATTACTTCCATCCAAAAGTATCTTGAGAGGTCGCTTTCACATAGCATGGTATAGGCCATTTCTTCTAGAGTCTTATTTTTTCTTTCTACCATCCCATTTTGTTGTGATGTTCTAGGTGCTGAAAAATTATGGCTTATTTCTTTTTCATCATAAAATTTTTTAAAGTCTTAGTTTTCAAATTCGGTTCCATGATCACTTCGAATGCTTTGAATTGAAAACCCTTTTTCATTTATAATTTTTTGATAAAACTTTGATATGAAAAATTTCATTTTGGTGTGCCAAAATAAAAATTTTATGTAAAACATGAGTAGTCATCGATAATTATAAAATCATAACATTTTCCACCTAAGCTTGTTGTTCTTGTAGGACTAAACAAATCAATGTGCAATAGTTTCAATGGCCTAGAAGTTAAAACAATGTTCTTAGATTTGAATAAAACTCTAGTTTATTTACCTAGTTGGCATGCATCACAAATTTTATCTTTTACAAAGTTCAATTTTCGTAAACTAGTAACTAATTTCTTTTTGATAAGCTTTGAAAGTGAATGCATACTAATGTGTATAAGCCTACGGTGCCCAAGCCAACTAGTCTCATTAATTTTGACATTCATAGCTACTAGACATTGCATGTTTATCATAGAAAGATCATTCCAATCTACTATATAAATATTACCATGTCTATGTCCAACAAACTTAATGCCATCATCACTGGGACTAGTTACAATGCATAATGAAGATTCAAAAATAACTTTGTAACCCTTGTCAAAAAGTTGACTAATGCTTAAGAGATTGTATTTCAAATCATCTACTAATAAAATATTTTCAATATACTTGAAGGAAGGGATACCAATGTTACCTATACCGATAATCTTTTCTTTGCCATTATCTCTAAAGATGATCATTCCTTCACTTTTAGCATCAAGCATGATGAATTGAAACTCAACACCAGTCATATGTCTTGAGCATCCGCTATCAAGATACCATCTTCGATTTTCTCCTTTGGATGCAAGACACACCCACATGCAAAATCAAGTCTTTACTCTAGATACCCAAATTTTTTTAGATCCTTTAAGGTTAGTTACAATGGTTCCTTTTGGAATCCATATTTTTTTATATTTAAATTGTTAGAGAAACATGTATAACATTTGTATCCTAGTTTACCACATTTAAAGCAAGTAACATTTAAAAATTTTTTGCTTTGTGAATCTATAAAAATATTTTTTAGAAATTTTTATTTTATTAGGTGGTTATAGCCTAGACTGACCTTATCATAAATGGCCTTTTGATTTTCAAAAATCATATGAAGTTTATTTGAACTTAAAGTAAATTTTTCAACTATCGGTTCTAGCTTATCGATTTTATTTTTCAAATTTTGGTTCTCTTAAGTTAAGACTAGTTTTTCACATAGGATAATTTTATTTTCTTTTAGCAAGACTTAATTCTTAAATTTTAGTTCTTTATTTTTAGTTTCTAATTTTTTTAAATCATCTACTAAATCATAGAAGGCTTCTTGAAGTTCTTCGAATATAAATTTATTTAAGATTTCAGTATTTATCTTATTTTTACGTGCCATAACGCAGAAGTTAGCTTATTCATGAGCTTCTTCCTCTTCGGAGCTTGAGTCATCACTGTCACTCCATGTTGTCTCCATAGCCTTTTTCTTATATTTCTTGGGAACCTTTTTAAGTTGAGAACATTTAGACCTAAAGTGCCCTGGCTTCTTACATTCATTGCAAATAAGGGACTGCTCCCTATCCTTTTCCTTTCTATACTCCCCTTTGGTAGGTAGCCTCTTCCTTATTTCTTATTTTCTCTTCAAAAATCTCTTGAACTTCCTTGTGATGATGTTGACCCTGAGATTGATTTTGATGATTTCAAAATATTGAGTATATTATGTATTTAATCATGTGTTTCAAAAATATGTGTAGGATTTTTCAAGTATCCAAAATGAAGAATTTATCTCAAGAATAAATCCTCTCAAGATGCCATGCCAAAATACTTAAAAGAGAAAATTCACATATATTTGGATGGCTTGGTATGAAGAAAGTATGATTGAAAGAAGAGAAATTAAAATTGAAGGAAGCAATTATGTTTAAAAGAGTTTGGAGCCAAGAAACTCAAGTTTGGAAGGTCAAACATTGAAGAAAAATGAAGTCAGGATTTTTTGAGACATCTCAAATTTTTTCTAAGAGTTCTCGAGTGGTCTGGCATAATGAAACAGTATTCTAGCATAGTTTCGAGAGGTCTCGAGTTGAACTTGAGACGTCACATTCTTAGAAGATAGAAACTTCATTTCTGTGCTCTAAGAGCGAGAGATCTCATAGATTTCTTGAGAGGTCTCGTAGTTCTAATGAGACATCTCATGAAAAATTGAGAGGTCTCAAAATCTGACGAGAGATCTCATGAAAAATTGAGAGATCGCGATCTGCGTGGACAACCTTCAACGGATAGTTTTCCATCAGCTATTTTTCGACCATAATGGCTATTTCAGAGCTTCCAATGGCTAAGAACTCTCACTCCAACCTTCTCTAAAGATATTTAAAGGTGGAGAATCAATTGAAAAAATAGGACAAAGAGATTAAGGGATTTAGAGAGAGAATCTTTCGAATTTTATGAGAAACATTAAATATCTAAAGAAAAGAGAAAAGAGAGGAGTGTTGTGCACAGATTTTAGCGAGCCTTCAAAGCAATCTTCTCCAACATCTTGCACATCCTCTCAAGCATAATTTAAAGAAAAGCCAAGCTTCAATCAAGCACATTATAGGCTTGTTCTTTAGGATTTAAAAGAGCTTATACTCTATTTTTTATATTATGCTGAAACTTTACTTATATTTTTTGATTTTTTTACAAGTTTCTTTAAGAAAAAGAAACTTGGGATTTAGGCCCATCCAAGTCTAGAATTGGACATTATAGATTTTGATTGGTAATCCTGAAAAACCAACTAGATTGTTAGTGAATCCAAAAAACTATCGGTGTTAGGTTTTGGTTGGTGCTCCTGTGAAAATCAACTAGGTTTATTTGTGAGACTGAAAAAATAAACATACTGTAATCAAGGATAGATTATAGTAGAATTTCCAAGAAAAGCTTGAAAAGTGGACGTAGGAGTGGATTACTTCGAACCACTATAAATCTTTGTGTATTTGTATTATGCTTTTTTCTTCTATCTCTCTATATACTTTGTATGCTTATAATTCTTACTTTACTTTCATAGTTTGATTTTGTTATCTTAATTCTACTACTTATATTATATACATCTCATCCTCACCACTCAGGTTAAAATCAAAGCACATAATTTCTTAGAGATAAATTTGGCCAAAGCATTTTATAAGAACCCAATTCACCCCCCCCCCCCCCCACTTGGGTTGCTACCTCTAGACAACAATTGGTATCAGAATAGGTGATCTGCAATTGATTATTGACCTAACCATCTAGAGCTAAAGATTATGGCAACCCAAATGGAGTCTTTGTTTATTGAAGGATATTCTATAGATAGACCTCCACTTTTTAATGGCTCACATTATAGTTATTGGAAAGCACACAAGCGCATCTTCATACAAGCACATAATTATAACCTATGAAAGATTATGATCGATGGCTCACACATCCCCAAAGCATTAAAAGAGCATGATAAAGAAATGGCCCAACTTAATGCTAAGGCCATGAATATACTTTATTGCTCCTTAGAGTTAAATATATTTAATGCAATTTCTTTATGTATTTCAGCAAAACAAGTATGGGAGAAATTGAAAAAAATTTATGAGGGAACAAATCAAATAGAAGAATCAGGCTCCCAAGAAGAAAAAGAAGCTCACCCCAATCTATGCCTTATGTCTCGTAAGGATGAAAAGAAGAAAAAGAAGAAGAATGGATCAATTAAGGAGGAGCAAAGCAAAGAAGAAAAGAATGAGAAAAAGAAAGAAAGCATCATAAATCCTTACTTGATGGCTCAAAATGATGAGGTAAACATTGATAATTCTTCTAAATTTATATTTGATGAGCTTCAAGAAGCCTTTAATGAACTTATGAATGAATTTAAAAAGTTAAGATAGAAAAGTAGGAAGCTTAAAAAGAATAATTTTAATTTAATAAAAAAAGAATTTTTTAGCTAAAGAAAAAAAAGTTTGATTAAATTTGAAAATTTTTTAGACAAAAAAATTCTTGTGCTTAAAAAGGGAAATGATATTCTAAAATCTTTTCTAAAAAAAATAAAAATCTTTTAATTGAAAAGAAAGAGCTCTTGAAAGAAAACAAGAAATTAAGAAGAGAAGTTGAGATTTTGAAATCTATACCTAAAAAGTTTACAGTTAGCTTTAAAAATCTTCAATCCTTGGTAAAATTTAATGGTGCTATTTTTAATAAAATAGAAATCAATTTTAATACTTTAAAAAAATAGCAAACTACAAAAGGTATTTTTACAAGAGCTTCCATCAAAGATCATTTTTTAAAGTGCTTTAAATGTAATCAAATTGACCACAAGATTTCAGAATGCAACTTTAAAAGAATTGGTTAAACCTTGATAAGACAAATTTGGGTTCCAAAAGAAACCTTAAATACTAACTCCTATGGAACCAAAATGGCTTGGGTACCAAAAATTATGAAATAATTTTGCTGGTATACCAAGGATCCAGTGAAGCTAAAAGAAGAAAATTTTTATGGATGCCTTGGAAATGAAAATAGATGGATGGTGCTATTTGGTAAAATCTAAACTATTCTCACACCATGCCATCTTTATTTAGTAAATATATTTTGATTATTAATTAGCATAATTATTAAGCATGTTTGATTGATTTTGATGATTTATCATTACTTAAAATGATCATACTCTATGAATTGAAAGTTTGATGTATTAACTTTAACAATTTATTAATATGTATGCATATGATAATTCCTTTCATGTTTTGATAAGTATGATTGATTTTGATGCTTGTAATAATTTGAATGCTTTGATTTTAAAGATTAACATGCTCTCCTCTATATATCATGCTATGGATGAAATGGTTTATTTTAAAATTCAGCATAATATTTTAAGTCTCTCCATATCAATTTTATAATTAATAAATTTTAATTAAAAGATTCTTATTGGATATGAATGTTTTAAATTACTAAATATTCATAGAGAACTTTGGTTTTAATTATTTGATATCAAATAACTTACTATTTGTTAGATATATGTGCTCTAGAAGTCAGAATTGACTGACACTTGTAATACACTTCTAGAGGCAAAATTATAATTTTGACTAATATCAATAAAATGGGTTATTTTCTATCACATATGTGTATTTAGTGTCTGTGATACATCCTTTGAGTTAATGATAATGATAATTCATATTTTTAAGAGTTGAAAATTTAAGACATGAATAATCATTATTAACTCATAAAATGCTCCCGACCATAGGATCATCACGAGGATGGTGATTGATTCGGAAGGTTAGTGTACAATCACTTCTCTTTAGTAGATGAGTCTTGAGTCTACGGTGTGGAGACATCGGAGCGAGAGTACAGGTACTCGTTAGAGAACGAGGGCACTGAGCGTGACCATCTCGAGTAGTCATTAGGGAGTCTACCTTCTCGTCAATGACTGACTCGATGCTGTAGTAGTGTGTCTGATTCTTTGACCTGAGATGCATCGACAGTTCACCTTGAGGGTGTTATAGTTTGACTACACCATTACTCGATCTCCTAGCCATTCGAAATCCTGAGGTGTATGTTGGCTATAGCATGTTCATTGTAGGAACTGGATAGCATCAAGATGGAATCTATCTACCTCGGTGGTAGAGGAGCAGCCCTATGATGATCATGAGAATCAAGTCCAGAAGTCCATGGCCATGGCAGAGTGAAATAATAGAAAGAGTTTCTATTTAGGTTTTCACATTGGACTTGAATCGAATGATTACATCATATGATAGAGACTAGGGTTTGACGAGTTCACCTTAACCCTAATCTGATCGGGGCTCAAGATAGAAGAACTTAATCACACAGGTAGCTACACCAAGAGGTTCGCATTCAGCTCTGATGGGTTGCCACCATATACTGCTAGGTGTCACTGATGGATTTTGGGAGCAATTAGAATGATTTAGATGATCGATCATTCTAGCTGTTTGAATCAGAAGAGTTCTGATCCATCAAAAGGAGTTTCGATGATGTCGATGATAGAGATCATGACATATCCCATTACCATACAGAACTGAACCTAACTGGATCACACAAACAAGGGTTTGAATCTGGTGATCATCAATTGAACTAATCCAGTTCAATTGATCTGAATGAGATTCAATTAGGTTCAAGAAAATCATGCTAGCACTCGATTGAACCTAATGTTCTTCTTTTACTATCATAAATAGTTGTCCTGACTGAGCCAAAGGAGTTTGTGCTCATTTAGAGGCCTTCACTTTGTCTGACTGAAGCTTGTCCAAGTCAAAAAAAGGTTGTCTTATTTTGTAAGACATTATCTATCATTTTTGATCGCCTACCATTTCTCGTCCTTTGACTTTGGTCAAAAGTTGACCTTTGACTGGTCAAATGTTGACCTTTGACTGGTCAAATGTTGACCATTGACACTTTGACTTCTGTCCATGTGTCACGCACCTATTGGAGAGCTGGTAGGGGCCTGTCCCCCTGCCAGAACCTAGCAAGAAGGAGGGCGCACGTCACCCTTGGCGTGTGCCCAAGTTGGAGGCGCCCAGGAGTCCCTGTTGGATAGGGACTCTATCTCCTTTTTGGAGGGTGGCGTGTGCCCAAGTTGGAGGCGCCCAGGAGTTCCTATTGGATAGGGACTCCATCTTCTTTTTGGATTCTGATTAGAGTTCTCCTAAGAACCAACTTTGACTGATCTTAGGTGCCCTCTAAGGAGGAATCCAGGGGACTCTATTTTCATCAATCATATTTAGATTTGATTTTACAAAGAGTTGTGATTAGTTGGAAAGAAGAGGAGTAGGATCACAAACAATCTACAAATAAGACCCTACGCCCAACTCAAATTAAGATTGGAGAATTGAAATCCCACACCCCAAGGCTGTCTCTCCCCTCTTCCTCCATGCCAAACCCACCTTCTCCCTCTCCTCTCCATGTTCAAAAGTGTTTTGGACCTTGGTTGGTGCAATCCAGACGAGAGAAAAGGCAACTGAAAGCTAGAAGGCTGCGCTGCTGCAAAGGATAACTGCTGATCTTCAAAAGAAATTTTGAAGATCCTCTAGATCAGATCTAGATCTAATTTTTGGCGACATGATAGAGAAAAAGAGGATCTCTAGATCTAGCCCAAGTGGATACTGGTAGAGGCCAGGCACTTGCGTGGCTAGATCCAGAACCTTCCGCTGCTTACAGGATCATCATCAGGTAATAGGATTACCCACTTTAAGGTAAATTAAATTTGATTTAATTTATCTAATTTTATTTTAATTATTAAAATAATAAAAATTAGATCTAAAATATCCCAAATCTGATCTAGATTAAAGAGAAAAAATTTTAAAATATATCTCTTGATCTGATCAGAATCTGAACGAACCTGATCCAAAAAATCAGGATTTTCCTTCAACTGGTATCAGAGCCAAGATTCTAAAAGTGTTTAGATCTATTTTTAAATTTATTTTAATTAAAAAATAAGTAATTTTAGATGTCACATGAGATGTGATCAGATCTGAAATCAGAAAAAATTAAAATTAAATGATTTGGATCTAAGATTGGAAAATATGCATGACTAGTTCTAAAATAGAATAGTTCTATAGAACAGTCTTGTATGTTTTCAATTTAATTTGATTAAATTATATTTTAGATCTATTTATTTACTATTTTTTGATATTATAATTAGTTATAATAACATCTAAAAAATAGCAAATAAAAATTATTTAATTTTAAACATCATATGAGATATGATTGATGCATGTCTAGACTAGTTGTAGAATAGTTCTATATAATTATCTAGATTAGAATTTATTTTGATTAGATCAATTTAAATCTAATTTTTTAGATTATTATGAGATAATTTAGATCTAAAAATATGCATGATTCGATACATGAGATGTATGCAAAATATGCTATGATTAGATCTAATTTATATATGAGATATATGATATAGATCTAAAACTGTTTTATAGTATTGCATGTTCCTGATTAAGGCGTTCCTCTTCGCCGTCCGATCATAAGAATGAAGAAGGGTTTAAAGATCCTCTCCTCCCATCCGATGGAGTGTTCTTATAATGTGTAGGGGTGCTGCGTGTTCGTCCTTAATCAGAAATCCAAAATTTACTTTCTGCAAAATCCTAGATCCTGAAATCCTAGGATTTATTGTGCATATTTTGTTTATGAACCCTACTTAATTAAAAATTAAGATTATGGAATATTAATTAGGTCTAAAATTAAGAATCCTGGGCGCCTCCAACTTGGGCACACCACCTCCAAAAGGAGATAGAGTCCCTATCCAACAGGGACTCCTGGGCGCCTCCAACTTGGGCACACGCCAAGGGTGACGTGCGCCTCCTTCTTGCTAGGTTCTGGCAGGGGACAGGCCCCTACCAGCTCTCCAATAGGTGCGTGACACATGGACAGAAGTCAAAGTGTCAATGGTCAACATTTGACCAGTCAAAGGTCAACATTTGACCAGTCAAAGGTCAACTTTTGACCAAAGTCAAAGGACGAGAAATGGTAGGCGATCAAAAATGATAGATAATGTCTTACAAAATAAGACAACCTTTTTTTGACTTGGACAAGCTTCAGTCAGACAAAGTGAAGGCCTCTAAATGAGCACAAACTCCTTTGGCTCAGTCAGGACAACTATTTATGATAGTAAAAAGAAGAACATTAGGTTCAATGAGTGCTAGCATGATTTTCTTGAACCTAATTGAATCTCATTCAGATCAATTGAATTGGATTAGTTCAATTGATGATCACCGGAATGTCAA